>JASCZW010011742.1:0-30933 GCA_034211315.2 Aedes japonicus
ATGACAAACGTAAACAATGGCTTTTCGGAAATTTCTCCTCATTGAAAGCCAAATCTAATCAATTCACCATGGTAATTTCGAAGAGGAAGAGTTCACTAACCGATAGAATCGGAGGCTTTACTTGATGGGAGTTTTTTCAGTTACGCTCTAATGAAAAATCTTAGCCGAAATAAACTTAGTTATGGTGGTTATACCGGTTATACCTAGTAAATTTCCGAACCTACGATTTAGTGGAAAATCATGCTTTGTGCGACGTGACATAGTAGCCACGATTTTCGAGCACTATTCCACGTGCTACAAACACTGTTGTCACATGTGCACAATGACGTTTTTACAAGGTCCGCGCAAACCAGGCTTAACGGTATTCGTGAGATGTGGTAATGTATAGTGGTGTTAGTGTTTCCTCACAATGTTAATCTTATGACACGGGACAGCTGTTTTCTGGTGATTTAAAAACTATCAGTTCGCAGTGGTAGATGTTACGGTAGTTTTATGCGTCGCCGGCCCAGCAATGATTGCTATATTTTTGCTTCCAACGCAAGTAAACTGCCTGATGGGCCGGACTTTACATGAACGTCATTGACCGGATCATGCATGGGATTTGCCACGCTCATGACGTGGAACTACGCAACATAAGCATGGTCAGATAACCGACGCACTGGAGAGTACTCCAGTGGCAAAATGAAGTAGTATCTATCAGACAACGGAATCATACTTCAGCTAACAACACCGTATAGCCCACAGCAAAACGGCACAGCGGAGAGGAAGAATGATACGCTGTTCACTGAATGAAACTGACATCGAAAAAAGGTCCAAGGGAGAAGCCAGTCGCAACGCAACGTACGGTGAATAATGCTACCATCAACAGCCGTGGACAAAACGCAATATGAAGCACTTATTTGCGTGTGTTTGGATCGCCGGCGCGGGTGTAGATTCCAAGCCAGAAGAGTAGAAAAGTTGAACGATGCTGAGGGACACAAAGCCTACTGTCTTCCGAATCCGTAAAATTGCAGCATCAGCATCAGCAGAAATGCCAAGTTTGACGAGCTAGATGTTCAACGGAGCAAAAGAAACGAGGATGAGGCAATGGCTGACAATGAATTCGGCTGAAGGGATCAGAAAATGAAGACACACAATACTACGAAGCAGAATATGAGAATGAATCGATCCACGATGGTGAGGATGAAGAACGGGCAGTACCAGAAACTGATTTACATGAAATTCAAAATGCAGAGCTTGAAGTTGAATCGAACACCGAAGACAACGAAGATGAACATGCAATTTCGGAAGCTGATTTTCATGACCAACAAACTACAACGCGGTCTCAACGGTTGACGAAAGGAACTCCTCCATGACCATTAGTATATTATATGGAAACCGACCATGCAGGAGGAGTTGGAATCCATCTGGAATCCTTCTGAACAAACAGCGGTTGCTTACTTCAAGTCCAGCGTATCACGTGATGAGACTTCCGTTCGACGATTCGAAGCCGGCTCTAGGTGAATCGCTCAGTGCAGCAATGAAACGATTGGGATCAGTGGAAAGACGCTTCCAACAAGATCCGGAGTTTGGCAAGCAATATTCGGATTTCAATAGAGGTACCTGATAGTGAACTATAGCGTAGAAGTAGATAAAATTTACCTCACCACGCCGTGGTGAAGGCTGAAAGCTCGGCCATAATGTTACGTGTTGTTTTCGACGCCTCACGCACGTCGAGGTCTGGAGTATCCCCCAATGACCGCTTCTTGAAGGGATCCAATGTGGATCAAGATCTCGTTTCCGTCTTGCTGCGTTTCCGAATGCACCAGATAGCAATTGTAAGCGACATGGAAAACCGCCTAGTGTGGATACACCCTGAAGATCTCCTGATACTCGAGCAAGGGATCCGGACGGAAACATCGTGGTGAACTTGCTAGCAGCAAAAACGAAGGTAGCACCGAATCACCCAGTTTCATTGCCACAACTCGAACTAAGTGCGTTAACCGAGCTAAGGCAGCGCATCACGGAAGCAATACCGCATTTCACGGTAGAGCAACTCGTAAGTGGAAAACCTACGTGGCGAACCGTACATAAGCGATTTTCGCCTACCTACCCCGTGAACACTGGAACGACGTGCGAAGTGTTTGACCCCCGATGACCCTGTGAAACACCAGCTTTGGTTCAACGGACCGGAGTGGTTGCGTATGGATGAACAGCATTGGGTGATTAGTCGAGACTTTTTGGAAAACGTTCAGCAGCCACCCGAGGAGCGCAAGGTGAAGATGGTGCATACTGTGGCACAGTGGTGCAACAGCTGCTACGCGGAACGGAGCATTCTTGAGCGACGTTCCGACTTTACTCTCGTTGTACGTTCACTGGCATTTTTCAATAGATCGCTGCAAGCCTGGAAGGGAACGAAGTTCGAATCCGGTCTGACAACAGACGAACTACAGGCGGCCAAAGCAAAGCTGGTACGGTTGGCCCAGGAAGACGCCTGTAAGAAAGAGATGGATTTGCTAGCGAGAGGTGTTGTTCTCCTAGCAAAGAACATGTTGGCTGCCTTGCATCCTTTTCTGAATAATGAGGGTACGATGGGAGTAGGAGGTCGCTTCCAGAATTCATCATACGGTTACGACGTGAAACATCCAACAATTTTCGCCTCGTGACCATCGAGTAACGGAACTACAGCCACCCACTGCGAATCAGCAATATTGGGTAATCGGATTACGAACGGCGGTGCGACGGACGGTGCAGAACTGTATTCGTTGTGTGAAGCTCAAGAGACAAACGGAAAGTCAGCTGATGGGTTCATTGCCTGTGTCGCGAGTGATTAGAACTCGAGCGTTCATGAACTTCGGCGTCGATTATGCTGGCCCTTTCTCGATTCGAGCGTCATGTGTGCGTGGCGTTAAAAAAACTAAAGTGTTTGTTTGTATGCCTACAAAGGCAGTACACCTGGAGGTTGCCAGCAACATGTCAACCGGCATGTTCAACAGTGTCTTCAAGCGGTTCATCGCAAGGCAGGGTTACCCGTGTGAAGTATGGTCCGACAACGGGACTAACTTTGCAGGGGCAGACCGTTACCTTCAAGATCTCCAACAAGCAATGAAGGCCAGCAGCAAGCCAGCGGAGCAGTTCCTGGCCAACATAGGCATCCGTTGGATCTTCAATCCGCTTTTTGCTCCTCACCGAGTGTCAAGGGGTATCTTCTTGCAGTCGTCAGTTCTGAAGCTACCAACGAAGAACTGTCGACGATTCTAACACAAGTGGAGGCCTCCCTCAACTCGCGGCCTCTTTGCGCACTTTCCAACATTCCCGACAGCTGTGATGCGTTGACGCCAGGACATTTACTGGTCGGTCAGCCACTGAATCTGATTCCGGAGGCCAACGTGTCTCGTATTCCAACCAACCGGTTGGACATGTGGCAGCAGATGCACAAGCAGACCATCGAAATTTGGCGGGGTACTCGTGAAACATGATAATACACCGCCTGCTCAGTGGAAGTTGCCCCGAGTTGTTAAAGTACGACCCAAAGCATTCCTCGAAGCTCGTGAAGGAATGTCTGCTCTACAATGTCAAATCGGCGCTTCGACATCCTCCCCAATCACCAGACCTCAACCTCATAGAGAATTTGTGGGATCATCTGGAACAGAAGATCCGAGAACATACGATTCAGATCAAGAATTAGCTAAAGGAAGTTCTCATGGAAGAGTGGCAGAAGATTTCGCTCTCAACAACCCAAAAGTTGGCTCTTTCTATGAAAGACGCCTACAGAGTGTAATTACAGCAAAAGGCGGCCATATCAAGTATTAACTTGGTATTTTGATGTTTGACATAAGAATGAATTTTCTGATGACTTTACTACTGGTTACAATTATGGAGATATTGTTTTGTGTAATGAAATAAATATGGCACCTTTGTTGATTGATCAAAAATATGTTTTATCACTTACTTTATATCAGAGCAACTGCTGTACGGACAATTTTTTGATACAGTGTAGGTTCGTACTTTTGATTGAATTGAGAGAATACACTTTAAGATAAACTTATGGGACTTAGGAAGCACAACTTCTTCATGCATCATATTTTGAAACTTTGTTTCTGAAACGAGTTATCACTAAATGAATCTAACTAAATCGAATTGACAATTTAAAGCGGTGCTCCTAGCTATACTTCAATGAAATATTTCCATCGTACGTTATTGCAGAAACTTTCAAAACAATTAACCCATAATTGATAAACATGTTTCCAAATCTTAAATCTTAATTTCAATGTTGTCTGTATTATTCAATTGTTAGTTATTTCAATTTCCTACTCTTTCATTATATGTTGAATTTCCGAAGCACAATCACAGAATACGACACCTCAAAGTAAAACACACAAAAAAAATCATGCAACAAAATACCACAACTTCATTGCCTAATCCCCATGGAAGCAGTCATTAATTCAATCGTAAACATCAATTCCACACATTTATGTAATCTGATACCACTACTAATTAAAATCTGATTGCTACTGCACAACCAACCAGTCTGGCAACTCTATTCACCCTCTCCATAACGCATACATAAAAGGCCAGCTCAGTTCCACTCGAGCCGATCGGCACTCAGAGACTCAACGATGATCCGTAAAAACCTCTTCTCAATCACTCTCCCCGAGCACTCACCAGATTCACGAAGAATCGCATCGGATTCGCTTGAAGGCCCTTGCGAATTCCATATAAGCAAACGTCTACATCTCCATCAACCTTCCAACGCCATCACCGTCCTATAATACAACGAATCAACTACCACGCCATTAGGAAGAACGCATCTCGCATGAGATGCAGACCACGATCGCGGTCATGATCATCTCCATCTTGGGCGGGGGGAAACATTCGCCAAAAATGCAACGCGTACACAAACATACAAAGTTACGCACAAAGTCACGATTGTGTGTGAGCATAGTAACTGTTGGCCGCGAGATGAACTCCATCAATCATACACGAGATGCGCGATGAGTCTCGATGATGAGGATGAAGGCTGTGCTGCCCCTCTAAACTTGATTTAGTGATCGTGGACCGCATTTTCGCTTGGCATCGCTCGCGTTGCCGTTTGTCGTGAACCATCTGCTCTATATTTAACGACGCGATCAAACTCGTGAGATTTCTAGTATGGCCAACGTTGGAGGACTCATGGTGGGGTGTGTTGCAGAGTGTGAGCGATTAACGTCTACCTATCTGTGGTGGTTGAAGTCTTTGCCAAGGTGGGTGTACGTACGTACACTCTGTCTGACTGATGCGAACGATGGTGATGGCCTAATGAAAGTGAAATTGGAACAACAAGCTTCTTTATTTGAACGGACGATCGTTTGAAGTGGGTTTCTCGCGCCGGCCACCCCGTCCTGTTTGGTCGCTTTAGATCGGCAAGATTTACGATAATATTTATTTTTCATGTTGTCAACGTTTGTCCTAACATTTGTTTCGATTTTGGCTTCGCAGTGTGCCTGTGAGGGGACGAACGGGGTTGTGGTTGTTACTCATGTAGTAGTGAATGTAGTTTTGCTTCCTTTTGGGAATGGGGAATGGCGACGCCGGACGGACGAAGCGTGTGATTAATCGGCGCGCATTATGCCATCGAAGGACTACACGTTTGAGGTTTTAGATAATGGTGACGGTGTCTTTGTTCCATTGATTCGGGTCAGTTGTACGTTATTTGTTAACGAGATCAGAAGATAACCTCAAAAAAGGGTATTGATTGGTTCATCTGCTGGCTTACATGAACGTCTCGAAGAACGACTTTGTTGGCCATTTACACTGATGCTAGTGGTTGGCGTTGGTGAATCTAAAATCGGAACACTGACGGATGCTGATACCAGTTTAAGTCATGCTGATGCCCATTTTAATGCTCTTTGCAAATGGTGCAGCCTATCTGGGCGTCTGTTCTTCATGTTAGGAGCGGCTGACCATCGTTTTTGTGCCAGCAGGAGACTCTAAACAGTGCTGTGCACGAAGGTCTTCCGGTGAGACCCTGACGTTGGGGAAGGCCCAACCGCCCATTAAACATTAAAGGTTGCAAATAATACGAAGGTAAGTACAGAGGAACAATCGACAAATACCTAGGCGACGAAATAAGGACTACGATTGGAAACTTGGAACATGGAACTGCAAATAGGTATGTTTCGCAGGTTGCGATAGGATAAATAGGATAGGGTGTTTCGATCAAAATTTGGTCGACTTAAACTTGACGCATTTCCTTTCATCGTGTATTAAAAAAATTTGCACACCCCTCATTTTGAAGATGTGTCATCATTCCTCTTTTTGATTTTGAGATTAGCACTTCAGTTATCAAAATGTCGTCGAAAGAAAATAAGCAACGCATCAAAATTTTGCCCGTGCATGGCGAAAATCCAAACTACTCTCACGCCAAGTTGGCGGAATTGTTGAATGTGGCTAAATCAAATGTAACCAACGTTTTAAAAGTGTTCGGTGAACGTTTGTCGACAGCCAAGAAAGCTGGATCGGGAGGAAATCGAAAGCCGGAGGCCACAGCGACGACAAAAGGAGTAGCCCCCTGTTTCGAGCGGAACCACAAACCTCCCTGTCCGAGATGTCACGAAGAAGCTGGGAGTGGCGCCTTCAACCGTGGATAGAGCTAACGAACGAGCTGGACTGTCGACTTACAAGAAACTGGTGACTCCAAATCGCGACGATAAACAAAACACGTCGGCCAAAGCATGATCGCGGATGCTAACGAAGTTTGATTTCGTGGTACAGGACGATGAAACTAACGTCAAGGCAGACTTTAAACAGCTTGCTGGACATGATTATTTACGCAACCGGACGGAGAAAGGTGGCAGATATTTTCAAGCACATCAAACTGTGATAGTTCGCGAAGAAATATCTGGAGTGGCTGGCCATCTGTACCTGTGACTTGAAGAGCAACGTTAACATTGCGACCGGAACCGTCAACCAGGAAATTTATCAGAGCGAGTGCCTACAAAAACGTCTACTGCCTTTCCTGAAGCGACACAATTGTTCCGTTCTATTTTGGCCGGATTTGGCATCTTGCCATTACGGAAAAAAACATACCATGGAGTGGTATGCTGCCAACAACGTTCAAGTGGTGCCCAAGGACAAGAACCCTCCAAACACGCCAGAGCTCCGCCCTATCGAACAATATTGGGCCATCGTCAAGCGGAACCTTACGAAGACTCAAAAAGCTGTTGTGAGCGAGAAACAGTTCAAGCCAAACTGGCGTTTTGCGGCGAATAAAGTGGCCAAGGAGACTGTATAAAATCTTATGGCAGGTTTTAAACGAAAGATCCGGCAATTTGCATTCGGTAAAAAGAAAGCTTAGCTGAATATTTCTCCTGTATTCTGTTAGCTCTGTTGAACTCGAAATAGAAAATGAATTTGACTTATTAATAAAAATTTTGATTGACTCACATACTTTACTGTTTGACCAAATTTTGATCGGAACACCCTTTAATCTAAGATGAGACTCAACCGCGCAACTTCGAAGTCACTGCAGTAACTTTTCTGGCCAGGTCAGAAGGTATTGCAAAGCGGGCAACGAGTGGCTACTCTTTAACAGAGCTGTCGCATTACCAACGAGCTGGGCTCCGGCTGCTCGTGTGTCCGCTAAGGTCCGCCTTACCAGCTAACCAAACGGAGGGAAGTGAAGTTCGCAAGTTAGTAGAGCGAAACTCATCCGACAGTCGCCCAAACTATTGCTGAAACCACCATCCCGCTACTAACCCCGTGGGTTAGGTTCCGAGAGCGCGGTCCCCGTACGTCGCCAGTTATCGTACGTATAAC
The DNA here is from genome assembly GCA_034211315.2 of Aedes japonicus. Lineage (NCBI taxonomy): Eukaryota > Metazoa > Arthropoda > Insecta > Diptera > Culicidae > Aedes > Aedes japonicus. Next base: position 7,777 of record JASCZW010011742.1, read on the forward strand.
CGAACCCGAACCGAGAGCAGTTCGTTTTTAGTCCTAGCTCGGTGAACCGGAAAGGTACGTGAAGCCGCGTCGAAAGCAAAACCGGGCTGGCTGCTAGCTCGAGGGAACGGTTTTTCCGGACGCTCTCGACGGTTTCATATCGGAAGCTTTCCGTCCTGTCGCCACTCCCTCCGCACCTTTAATTCGGCCACTGCACACGACCTCACGCGCCGCCATCTTGTGGGAAAGCGACCAGCTACTGGTAATCCGTCGTTAACTCGACGACATCAGGATATCTAAAACGTCAGCATGGTCAAACAAGTCATCGCCGGAATTCCGCCACCGCTACAAATCCTGCACAGGTACGTGGAAACTTTATTATCATGGCCATGAAGAGATTCCCATTCCAAAATAGTACAAAATCCCGTCCAACTTGAGCATTAGAGATCTGGGAGTCAATTGATTTCTTTACAGCAATTCCGATGGAACCTACTGTTCTTTCTAACGTTTCCGTTATTCTCGTAGGTGCCCTTTCAGACTTCTAATCCTCTTTGGCGATTGCGTTTTAGTCGAGCGAGCTTAAGTGAACGCGTGGGTAACGAAGGGCCAGGGAATAAAATTTGGACTTTCGTAAGATTCAGCAAGTGATTTTAAGCATTAGGCCAGCAATCGTTCGAGGATTTCCCTTGACCAAGTCGGACAAATCAACAGACTGGTGGTCTCTACCACGCGAGAGTGGCGCTAAAGCCAAGGACCGTTCCTTCAACTACAGCATCATTAACGAACACTGCCCACATGAGAAAAGACCCGATGGCGGAAAAAAAGTGTTCTAAGCACAGCTAGAGCAAATGTATGATGGTTGCCCGCGTACAGACCGGTAAATGGGCCTGCATGCCGCATCGAACGTAACGGCCAATGATGCGTGAACTTTGCGGCCTCCCGTTGCTTAGTAGAACAAAGTAGCTTCTATCCGCTAGTCGGAACATCTAGTTGCAGTATGTTTGCGCTCAAAACACTCGATGGTGTACAACACGCGTCGAATTCGGACGCCGCGACCTAACATTGAGCTACAATAAGAAACTTGAGTTGTCCAGGAGAAATATTCGAACCGTCATTGGTAGCACTGCAATAGCGACACTAAGTATTTCTGCATTGAACTGAAAAAACAACTGGTTTGACGACTAATACAGTTAGTAGAGGAGAGGAATACAGTATGGATGAGAATGCTGGAACATCGAACGGTACAGACAGGCCCGGGACAGGCAAAACTCTACTCTTCGAAGGCAAAAGCACCAAATGGAAGAACGACACCGCGAAGCAATGGAGGCACTGTACCGAGCTAACGACACACGCAAATTCTACGTGAAGTTGAACAACTCGGACAAAGTCTACATACCGCAATCCGATATGCGCAGAGATTTGAAAGATAACCTTCGCACAGATGAGTGTGAGGTTATCGAAAGGTGGAAGCAGTACTTTGAAGAGCTTCTGAACGGCAACGTTACAGCAAACGAAGGTGGCACGGTCATAAATCTAGGAACGCGCACAGAAGATGACAGGATTTGCGACTCCAACCCTTCAGAAAGTTGAAGATGAAATTGGTCGGTTGAAAAACAACATGGCAACTCTCAAGCGAGCAATTGATGGTGAAGCACTGGCAAGGGAGCTGTACTGGGTAATTACCAAGGTTTAAGAGGAAGAGTATTTACCGGATGATTGGATGTAAGGTATCGTGTGTCCATTCTATAATAAGGGTGACAAGCAGGATTGCTGCAACTATCGTGCAATATAGTGAGCGCCGTTGCTCTCCTGAATTCTATGCCGCTGTCTGTCACCAATTGCAAAAAAGTTCGTGGGGTACTACCAAGCAGGATTCATGGGTTCCCGCGCTACAACGCACCAGATTTTCCCGAAGTCTTTTCATCGAATCCAAATCAGCTTATGATACAATCGATCGAGACCAGCTATGACAGATTATGCACGAATATGGAGTTCCAGAAAAACTGACGCAGCAACGATGGATCGAGTGATGTATGTCGTTCGAGTCTCAGGGACACCCTCGACTCCCTTTCAATCTCGCATAGGGTAACGGCAAGGTGATGGATTGTTGTGTGTGCTATTAAACATTGCATTGGATGGTGTGATTGAAAGAGCTAGAATAGACACGAGTGGTACAATCTTCAGGAAATCCGCCCAACTGTTTGGCTTTGCCGACGACGTTGATATCGCAACGCGCAGATTCGAGACGCTGCCATCGCGTTGGCGGAAACGTAACATGAGCTGGCCGTTAATGCATTAAAGACAGAATACATGTGGGAAAGACGCTCACGAAAAGACAATTATTAATCTCCCATTAGTTCAGATCGGCGGTGTAAAATCGAGATGGTAGACGAATTCGTGTATCTGGGCTCATTGGTGATCACCGATAACGACACCAGCAGAAAGGTACAGAAGAGCATTATGGCAGGCAATCGTGCCTACTTTGGACTCTGAAGGAAGCTAAGATCGGACAAAGTACGCCGAACTTCAAAGTTGACCATCTACAGGACATTCATTAGACCGTTACACATGGACATTGCTCGTGAAACACCAACGCGCCCGTGGTGTCTTTGAACAGAAGGAGCTGCGTAGGTGAGTCGAATTAACCACGAATTGCATCCGTTTGCTGGTAGAACCTCTCATGGGGCAAGTCAAATCGTAAGAATATCGCCCCAGTTAAAACAATTCTCGATAACGATCTGACGGGCACAAGAAGAAGAGGCACGCATCGAGCAAGCTGGATCGATCGAGTAGAAGGCGACCGGCGGACCCTTAGCAGACTGCTAGGCTGGCGAAGTGCAGCCATGGATCGAATAGAATGGAGACAACTTCTGTATACAGCAGAGGCCACCCTAGTCTTGACTTGATTGGAAAGGTAAGTGATGCCGATTTTCATTAGCGCTAGTTAACCAGCATCAGTGTGAGCGGTCTCTTTACTCTACAACGTTAAGCTTTATGGCAAAAGCAGTTGCACTAATTATTTGCTAGGGAGTTTTCAATAATTTGCACATTCGCAAATCCGTTGAAAAATTAGCACCAAAGATTGATAAACTGATAGAATCAATTTGTATTGAAATTGTTGTATATTTTGGAATTTTGAATAAACTAATAAGCTTAACTATATTGGAGAAAAGGGACTAGAGAATCTCAGACCCAATTCAACGTAGCTCCGTCTAAAATTGTTTCTGGGAATCTCCATTAACATCACGAAGAAAATACTCATTGTAGAGCAACATCTCCAGCCCCTCCACCTTATTTCCACAGTTTGTTTTTTGATTCCCCCTTCGTCAGTCTCGAGAAAGGCGCAGCTACAAAGCCGCACCGTGCTGGGATAGTTGGGTTCAATTCCCAGTCTGGTGTACGCATTTTACGTAAAGGATAATTTCTCGATTCCCTGACTTCCCGACACTAAGAAATTATGAATTTTACACAAAACGTAGGTATATTTGACATAAGTCGAATTTTATACGAGACGTGGTTCATCAAGACGTTAACAAGTTTTTTTTTGTAAAATTATGTCCATACGATGCAGTGTAACTTCAGCGCTAATAATTACAGTGTGTCTCACAATAGGTGTCACCTTTTTTCAGTCTTGGTTTATTTCAGCTGGGTAATTTTAACAGCGGAATTGATTATACCCGTTTTGAGTGTATTCTTTTGACAGCTTATCGCTGAAGATAAATAAGCGATTCCGTTTGTTTATATTTATCAGCTACCATGGAAGCCATACGGGAGCAAGTTTTAAAATTACATTTGCAAAAGCTTAGACCGTGTCAGATATTCAATAGCCTTAAGCAGTTCGGAGTGAGTAAGCGTTTTGTTTTTCGTACCTTGAAACGGTTCAAGGAAACTGGAAATGTCCATATTCAACACAAAAAAGGTGCCAGACGAACTGCCAGAACGAAGAAAAAGATCAAATGTGTGAGGGAGCGAATAAGACGTAATCCGGCCGTATCTGGCCGTAAATTGAGCAAACAATTTCAAATGTCCCCTGCTTCAATGAACAGGCTCCTCAGACATGATCTGGAATGCAAGCCGTACAAGAAACAACGGGTTCACGGGTTGACGGAGCGTCAAAAGCAAGCCAGGGTCCAAAGAAGCAGAAATCTTTTGGTTCGGCACGGTGACTGCGAGATTTTATTTTCGGATGAAAAGCTCTTCCTCCTTCAGGACAGTCATAATCAACAAAATGATCGTGTGTATGGCAAAAGTCTTGCCAATATTCCAAGAGATAAACTAGCTGTAGAACGCTATCAGAATGTATCGAAAATCATGGTATGGGGCGCCGTTTCACGAAAAAGGTTCATAGAACCTAACGTAAAAATCAACACTGAATATTACATCGAGCAGGTTTTGAAGAACCATCTGCTTCCTCATGCTTCAACGCTGTATGGGAATACACCATATTGTTTCCAACAGGACTCAGCTCCAGCTCACAAGGCAAAGAAGACACAAGCGTGGTGCGCGGAAAATTTGCCCGATTTCATCACAAGCGAAGAATGGCCTGCATCTTCACCGGATCTCAACCCACTTGACTACTTTGTTTGGGGTTATATGCTTCAACATATAGGCCCTACGAAAGGGCTTACCTTAGATCGATTCAAGAAACATTTGGTTGATATTTGGGACCAAATTCCTCAGGAAATCGTGCGTGCCAACTGCGATGGGTTTACAAAGCGTTTGCGCAAAGTTATCAAGGAAAAGGGCGAGAGATTCGAATTGAATTAATATGGTTTATTTCTATAACATGTATCTTTCAAATGAAAAATAAATGCTATGATTTGGTTGATTTGTTTTGCTGTAATCCCATTTTGTTTTAGTGACACCTATTGTGAGACACCCTGTAATATATAAAGAGGCATTTTCCAATTAAATTTCTTGAATAAAGTGCGATTCAAAATAAGTCGAATAGCCTGGTTCCTTCCAGGCAAGGAAGTAATGGCCAGTCTGTAGAATCCTGGAAGGAGTAGTGAACGTGGTGGTGCTAGGCGATTCAACCCAGTGACCACGGAAAAAGCTCGAAAATCGTTGACAAAGAAATCAATAATAAGTGAACACGTTGCTTCGGGTGTGAGAAATGAAAATCCTGCGACAACAATCGGTTGAATCTGTTTGCGATGCCACGGCTCGATGCCGCCAGAGATGACATACGAGACGATGAGTCATGGCTTATTGATGGACTATGTAAAAACAAGATGCGTCTGCGTGCAATGCTGTTTTTAATTGGACTTACGCTAGCAACGAGATTCGTGAGCTAACCTATGAAGACTCATATCGTGTTGCTTATTATTATCATTATTGTTTATTCCACCACTATAAATACACCCTACTGGCAGCAAGCAGAAAGCAACCAATGCCTATCTGTAGAGAAACAGATCGTCAAATAGCATCGTCGGCAGGCAGGCAAGGCAAAAGGCAAGGCAAGACGCCGCCGCAAAGTAACTGAAAGCGAAATGTACAACTTTATTATGATGTTATGAAAACAGTTTCACTAAAGCGCAGAAAATGGTGTAATCGGACAGATTTAAACCGCATGCGTTGGGCGGTGGTCTCAGAATAGGGCTGGTGACGGTGGGACCGAGTGGGAGTGCCTTAGACAGAAGAGATTATTTAAAACGATTAAATGAACATTTCATTTGGGATCGGATTTGTTTACGTTGGAAGGATCATTGGAGGGAAAGTGCAGTTTAGGAACACGACTCCGCTGCATGGTGATGTGTCAAAAAAAGCGAAACCATACCAATCCGAGCAACGCAAAAAGCAACGCTAGGGCGGCAATGGTCACACAACGTGACATAATCCGGCACACCACAACTTCACCGTTACATCGTATAAAGCGCCAAGGGCTGCTGTGACAACTCGATTACGATGATGCCATATTTGGTGCGTTTTTTTTCTGGTTAGGAAGCGGTAGAAATGATCGAAAGGCAAAGGAAACTTTTAATGCCCAACAAATGTCGTTCTATCAAAATAGACTTTCTTTGTTTGTGTCAATCCGAGAAAAAAATACGCTGCTGTATTCTTTCAGGTAAGTTATTTCTGGAATTAATGTTAACTAATTGTGTGAAATTGAGGCAAACAAAGTTATCGAAGTAGCGACGCACAAACAAACAAAATTACAAAATTTCTTTTACTGTTTCAAGGTCACATATATAATACGTTGCTCGACGAATTTAGTTTAAGTTCATGTTACACCTTCGCAAAAAAGTTTAACTGGTTGGAAGAATTTGAATGAACCTATTTATTTTAAGAAAACTACTAGTTTTTCTTCGATTCTAAAAATTGAGACAAGACCGAAGGCAAACATAGCAATAAATTAAGCAAACCGGCATGACGCGTTCGTGGTGTGCAAAATCACGAAAACACATTTATTATTTTCACCGTATCGGTGACTAGTTTTGCCAGCCAAGGTGGAGCTTTATCACGCTGAAATCTACTGAATCCTGAATTTAAAAGGAATTTTAGTTTAACGTTTTCTCACATTGACGGATGAGACAAATTCTCAATTGGCGATTAAAAAATGGGTTAATGAAGCGTAAATCATAATTTTGGATAGGAATACAGTACTTGCAATAATAAGTTGCACTGGTGCCTAAATATGTTCAAAATAGTAATATTTTGACTAAGCTATTTTGGTGCTGAACCCACTGTGCAGTCTGTCACCTGAATTTGAAGTGGAGTCTCCGGTTACACTCCTGCAGTGAAATCCGTCGGCATGTGAGAATGATTAGACACATGACCGCCAATGTCTGAGAAGCCTCGTTTAGCTTACCTGCCATATGGTGCACCTGCAGTCCCATGGCTCCACATTATTCGCCGCAGAACGCCGAAAGTTTGCCGCGGACTGTTTTTCGCTCACAACAGCTCCTGGTCGCCTGCGCCGGGTTCCAGCGCCGAAGCGATATGGTCCAATATTGTTCGATTGGGCAGGAGCTCTACAAGCGCGATGTTTTGGAAGGTTCTTACGTCGCCTGGGCACCACTTGAACGTTGGTTGGCAGCATACCACTCCGCCGGACTTTTTTTCCGTAATGACAAGATGCCAAATCCAAAATGCCTAAAATGAGGGTGTGCAAAAATGTTTAATACGCGATGAAAGGGAAATTCGTCCGGTTTAAGTCAGCAAATTTTGATCGAGGCATCAAAGAAGCGAGAATTGATTTCACTGGGAATTGGATAGAAAAGGTATCAGGTTGTCTGTTTTGAATTGTGAATAACTAATAATTATGCATTTTAATTTTAACCTGGACAGAGTCGAAAAGCTGGACCTGGGGCACTGCGTTCGTAGTGTGCGCATAGTAACTAGCAAAGAACACCAAAATGTAGGTACAACTTCGATTGATTAAGAAACAATAGATAACCAATAGATTTACTGCAATGAACCGTTGCCAAGCATTTCCGAACAAAGAAGAATCGTCTAAACGCCGAAGGAAGTATTTGATTTGGCAGGCCCATATCGTAGTTTAGTGGTCGAAAAAATCTTAAAGTTTCGATGTCTACCGGCACTATCCAAATAAGGATGCAGTACTGCAGAAAGCATGTCTGCAAAGGCGGTTACTACCGCCGTTTATCAGAAAGTACGACTCTGCCCGAGCTCTTTTTTGGCGCTGGTTTGGGCCATACATTACAGTCACTAATACTTGAGAATCCGATGCTGTGAATGAGTATAGGGCCACGAGAGATCAAAATACGTGCGCCGAAAACAGCCAATCCACCGAACCGTCCAGAACTTCGCACAATAGAGAAGTACTGGGCTCTAGTAAAGCGGAAACTTTTCGAAACTAAGAAAAAAGCAAATGGTACCGATGATTTCAAGAGAAGATGGAGAATCGTCACAGCGGGCGTATTTAAGGATACCGTACGGAACACCAAGGCGAGTGCATGCCTGCAGAAGTTTGCGTGAATTTTACAGAGAAAGAAGGATTAACATCGCAATCAACTGCTTTCAGTAACGTAGATGCTCGCTCTATTATCGTGAAAATAAACTATCGGTTTTGATGGATTGTGTGTAAGTTTCTCTTGCTGCTATAATTTTGATGTCCGAAACCTACGAACGGTGGATAGGCTTTGCTTTTTCCAACTGAGTTTTCACGTACCGTACAAATTATCTTGTGATTAGACGTAACATTGCACAGCGGTCCAGTAAGCTACTTTAGGCGGACATGAGGATTTCAATGGAAATTTGTGGTATTAGAGCTTTGGTTACTGCTGAGAACTTGTTGCAAACTTATTGTACACGGTGTTGTATGAAATTATTTTTTTGCATTAAACGCAAGAAGTGGCGTATGCTCCAACTTTTTATGAGCCAATGTCGTGAGATGAATATGTTGAGACAAAGCTGCAAAGAAATTATTATTATAAAAAAGCTTTGTAGAACATATTGTTTGTCTAACTTCAAAGCCTACTGCGATAATTCTGATTTTTTGTGAAATGATGGTCTTCGACTAAAAGCCACTCATTTTTGGCACTCTTGCCAGCTTGCTATGTTCTACAAAGTTGTTCGTTTGAGCACATTTGCTACAATTTTGCTATGAATACACTGCATAGCTGTATTTTTTCTTGTTTTTCATTTAATATTTACAATTTTCATGCATTTTATTGTTGTGTTTATATATTCTCCGTGCGAGCGATGTAGCGCATCATGGCGCCTGCCATAACTTGATTCATCACGCCTTAGAGTACGTTTAAAGAAAAAGTACATCCTCTTCTGAGGGTTCTACTGATGGTCCTACGATTTTCTGTTGCCGGATTTCGTCCTCGTGCGGCTACTCGAAAGAGGTTTGGAGTGGTACGCGTCTAAGGAGGTCAATTTCGCGCCGAAGTATCTCAACCCCCGAACCCTACCGGAACTGCGGCCAATTGAAAGTGCTGGACGCGTCTTCGGCTGAAGCGAGGCACTTCGGAAGCATCCTAAGGAAGTGAAATCGGAGGAAGATATGAAGAAAATATAGATCGCCGCGTGAAAAGAATTTTGGTCCAGAGGACCTTATGAGTAGTAAGTGAAGAATGTTTCGTGCACGCGGATATGGGATTGAAATTGGAATAAAGCAAACATGGGAAAAATATTCATGACATGTTTATGTTACTCCCTGAAAGTTTGGAGATGATTGGTTGAACGGGCGAATTTCGCCGAATATTTGTGTGCGTCGCAATTCGATTCCGTACACCCTTTAAACTAATTAAATTTTTTTCGCAAAAATGAAGAATTCCGTGAACTATTGGTAGTCAGAAAATTTACTCAGCCCAATAGGTTTAAAAATAAAAAAGATAGCGCACATTGCAGTTGCGTCATGAGTCAGAATTGACCACAAATTAATTGGAAGGTTAATAAAGAAAAGAAATGTAAATTTTGAAAAACATTCGATTTAAGCACATCTTTTGACTTCGCTTTCATTTCCATAGTGATAAGAAAAAATCTATTGAAAAATGTGATAATTTAAAGTTTCTTTAATCTGATATCAAATGTTTCTACGTATTTTCGTAGAAGTTTTCCAAAAATCATTTCGAATTCATGATTCAATTCCTAAATTCCTCTTGCTGTTAAAATCAGAATATTTCTATTTCTTAATTTTTTTTGTTCAATTGTTATCACTTGATGTTTCAAGATATTTTTGTACATGTCATCGCAGCATTACGGAATTCAGCTGAACTGACTTCAAATCTCTTAAAGATCATGCTTAAACAAAACTCACCGTTCGCACCACTTCACTGAGTATCGCTGCCTTGTCCGGCTTGCAAGCGGTCATATCCCGCTTATTGATCTGTAAAAACTCGCTCGAGCTGTTCGATATACTCATTCTCCAGCTCTCGCCGGCGTTTCTCGTTGTTGCACTTGTTGATTTGTGATTGTGGCTGTAATTAATGACCGACAACAATTAACCCCTCTACCCAACGGACCTATTACAATGGCTACCGACCTTAGTATCTGGTTTTCTACGAATCTTTTTGGTTGCTGCCGGAACCGACACGGCCGGAACTACCGCGTTCATTATTTTCGGCTGCAGTTGCTGTTGCTGCTGCTGCTGTGATGCTGACGGTTGCAGGGAACTGGCGGAATGTTGCTGCTGAGAAGACTGTTGTTGCAACGGCAGTCCACCCAATCCCAAACTCGGGCCACTTGCTTGCGACGATGATGAATATTGTTGTGACGATTGAGAGGATTGTGAGAGCTGTGCATGGACGAGCCACTGGTCCGGCAGTGGAAGTTCACATGGACCAAGCCTGGAAGAGAAAGAGACACACTTTAGTCGGAACGCTTATCATTTTTCTTCTGTGGTCTTTGTGGTTTCGGATAATTAGCACTTGAACAACAATCAACCCTCGATCCCAATTCAATGAATTCTCGATGGTGCCCGCGTGGTTCTTAATGAGGTGATGACAAATCATTTTATTATTATTTGAACGTCGTACTTTTCGCAGGCAACAGTAATCATCGACCGAAGTGATCGAATCCGAACAAAAACCGTCGTACGGAACCCGGAAAATATTGATTCAAGCTTGGCGATGAGCGGCGGCAGGTGGCGCTTCGGAAGGCAATTAATAAAATTAGCCAAATCACCATCGTCATCATCTTTTCAATGAATATTCAAACTCGCTGTCATCGAAAATTGATTGCTCTACGGTTGCAAGACAATTGATTGTAACCTCCGACGAAGATGGGATATCTCTCGCGTTACATTAGAAAAGGGCCTATCTTCTGCAAATCTAATTATAGAGTATACAATGCCGTCTAACAATCTAGGATTTGCCGTGGTCAACAAAAAGGAAAGATAATCGTTCGTCAGCGATAGGCACTTTTGTAATGTTACGCGATATTTTACTCTTCCATTTTTGGCTTTTGACATTTCAAATGAAACTTACATCTAGTATCGATTTGCGGAGCATTTCTGTTTGCAATCGATTGGCAATGCCGAGAATCGAACCCGCCACTACCACCAGTACAGCGCACCCTCAATGACTAGCCAATACTGCGAAAGCTAATAAATAAATAATGCTCCTTTAATATTGTTAAATTGACACGTCAATCATTGTGGCTGATGTTGACGGTTGATGATTGCAATTTACCAAACTGCGGCGGATGTACGGATGGATGGATGGATGGTTGGCTGTCGAAGGTTGACAATCGTGATGTAGCAGTTCTTTGATGTTTAGACGATAGAACAACTTTGTGAATGGTTCTCGTGAATTTGAGACGCATTATTATTCCTTAAAAGATAATTATGTTCTTAAAGGAAGCCTCTTGAAAACAATCTACTAGACTTTACAAAGTCTTATTTAAAAACTGCACGGATTTCAAAATTAGCTTCAACCTCTGATGAGAAATGGTAATATCATTGTAAGATTTTTCTTTTTTCCTAAAACATAAGGCCATGCATATTGGAAACATGTGTAAGTTAGACTGCATGCATTTGTGTTGAGTTCATTTTTTCTTTTAGCGATGGATCGTTTGTCTTGAGTAACATCTTCCAGTGAATAATCGTTTCACACCGATCAACTTCAATCTGCATTTTATACTGTGGTAAATATCCCAACTACGGTCACACGTTCTTACTATGTCACCGCAACAACAAAAAAGAACATCAAAATAGATACACGACACATTGGAAATCCCAAGCCAATCAAAACATGAACCACAGATCGGAAAGAAAAAGGCAAAGTTAATTACAATACCATATGCAACCAAAATTATAGTTCACGTTACTTCTAGAATACTTGAAAAGTAAGCTTGTCATCTAAGCAATAGGCTCAAATGATAGTTACATAATGAAATTTAAAATTTTCAAACAATTTTTCAAACCAAACAAGTTGGTCAATACGTGAGTGATTTGCGGCAAAATTCGCCAGTATCACACCCAATGGCAATTCCTTTACATAAATGTACTACGACATGGCTGATAGAGGAAGGTGTGACAGAGGCTCACTGTGAGCAAAATCATTTGTTCTCGCATGCAATAGTTTATCAGATCAGAGAGGGTAGAGCAAATAATCCCCCGACCATCTCCAATGCTCTGTTATGGAGCATGCGATTTAGCCGACCCATCATCGGCAAGGTACAAAAAAATGGGTTAAGAATTTGCTCAGGTTCAAAGTGTTTCCGGCTTACGCCCATTTGAGGTTATTCCATATAAAAGCATCGTTAGTATGTAGGCTTCTTTTGTGGACTTTATTAAGATTACCCACATCAGTATGTATCATAGTTTATAAAAACATTCTGTAGATAATTCAATTTCAATCAGATTTTCACATAAGTGTTGGACGTTCTGTTAACTATTTTTCACTACCCAAGTAACAAGTTTTAGTATTATTACAGACTCCTCCCGGTTTGGTTATAAAACTACATTCAAAACTGTTTTGTCCACCAACACCATGCATCTTTAAAGCCAAAATGTGAACAAAGTGGCCCACTCTATAGACGGTTGTGGAATTAAATTAACAAATAGAGTTTTTTTTATAGCGTATCATGCTCCAAATCAAATGCGCATTTAATGTCAGAGTGAATATTGTTTGCTTACATCAACAAAAACAAAATTGAAACATGTATATTTGATAAATTTATCATGAATTTCCTGAAAATTTATGGAATTTAATAAGAATATCTTAAAGAACGCCAAAATTGATCTCTGATCCACAGTTCATTTGCATTACATTTGAAATTTGAAGCATTTACACATTTTAATTTTTATATTTCAATATAGCGATTGGCAGAAATCACAGTTTTGCTAAAAACTCAATTTATCTGCGTAATGGCTACTATAAAACTATTTGGTCATTTGATTAATTTCCTTAATGTCAATTTGCCGTTTATTGCATTTACTGGAGGCAAAATGGTTTTAAAATGCTTTTTCAATTGACCATTACAAGATAATGTGAATGAGTCCTAAATCGGCATTTCAAAACAGCATTTTGCGAATTCATAAAGTCAAAATAAAACCTTTGATAGGATTAAAACAAATTTTAGTAACATGGTTTTAAGATCGTTGTTAAGATGCTCTGTAGGGTCTCATAAACCTATCTCAAATTTTAAACCTATTGGAACCCCTTACTGCCATTTTTTTTTTTTGAGGGTATCTAGCATGACAGCTTGGTTGTCAAGACTGGACCCTTTGCCAACGTCACCCCTACTATGACCAATACCTTAGAAGCAATAGCCTATGTTGGCCGCTTGAGCACTAATTGAAGTATTTGGTATTGGACAGTAGTATTTTTCAAAATTTCAGTTTCAATTTTCCCGCGATAATGTTTTGTTATGCAGTCGTAAGATGGAAGCTTCAATTAATACCTAAAATAAAGCCCCCAGTGCTGAAGTCATCTCTGTACCGTATGCAGTCGTAAATAGATTTCTAAAAATATGTAAATTGCCAAACAATAATTCTTAGGGACGACATTCAGGCCTTTGATGTATTCTATGCTGACAACTAGTAGTACTGAAGTCAACCCCAAGAAATACTGCAACAAGAGTATACACAACATTTATTATTCATACAGCGGAACCCCTTACTGCCATTATAAAACTATATTGATTTCTAGTGGCTTCCATAAAACTGTAATAAAACTTAATAAAGTTGGATTGTTTTGGAAATGTACATTGGGTATAGCGATAGATGAGCCAGTTTCAAACAAAGTTCATCGCAAATTTGAATTACGAGACAGTATGCCAATTGATGATTACATTTCTGCGAGGCGCAAAAATCTACATGAAATGGTGTCTTTATGTAGCGATTTAAATCAAGAACATATTTAAGGTTTCTTCAGGTTCCTTTTGTTATTTTATACCTTAGTTCTCAGCGGGATTTTTGAAACAAATAAGGAAAACTCTCCGGCAGAGTAGGGAAAGCATGAAATTTCTAAGTGTGAGATTTGCATTAATATTTAGACAAGTTTAATATTAAACAATACAAGTAACATACGGTTTTGGAATAGAAAAAAATACACAAATACAGTCATCGGCAGAAAAAACTACCTTCCTTCCGATATTCCAACGAACATTTTGTGAACTGCACTATGTTGAGAGCAAGCATTAAGCTAATTGTGAAAGCAATAAGCTTGAAACGCTAAGAAAGAAAGACAGACGCCAATATATTTATATGAAATGAGATAATTGGAAAGGTCTCACCACGTTCTGCAGAAGCGTTCAGTTTCATAATTGACTACTGCGGCTAGTTTCTATAGTCGCACACACGTTTATGGTGTTACTTGTAAACATTTTATACACGGAATCTTTATGTTTTAAATGGATTTGTTTGAGAATGAAATTCAAACCTAAATATAAAATTAGCAATAGAAAATCCTTTATTTATTCAAAAAATCTCGTGGTTATTTTTATAGCCACACTCATATCTTTTAATGAATACATGTCAAAATATTGACATGTGTCAGTTGATCCACCGCACGCTCGATTACCTGGAAAATCGTATTGGGCATACTGCCAACTAAGTTTTTTAAAATTTTCATTTCAAAATCCTCCCACACTTCCGAAACTGCCACTTTAAGCTCAGTGATATTGTGTATTGCTTGCTTTTTGTTGGTGAAGATCTGTCGAACAATGATTCCTCAGACGTTTTCCACTGGATTTAGATCCGGACTACGGGCTGGCCACCATAGTAGATCAATTTGTCGGTCGTTAAACCAGCATGTTGTAGCTGAACTGGTGTAAATGCTTGAATTATCTTGTTGCAATACGATTTTTTTTTTGCGACGATTCTTGTCTTTAAACGGAACTAAGTAGTTGTTGAAAACCTCAATATAGTCCGTCAAGCTCATCTTACAAAATGTGGATGCCAAATTAAGCTTTCATGTTGCCCAAAATTCAAGCTAAACCATTAGAGATCCTCCTCCGAGATTACGTCTGGAGAAGTACTCTGGTTTCTTCCGTAGATCTCGCCAATAGCTAGTAAATCCATCGGGACTATCTAGATTGAATTTCTTTTCATCGGAAAAGATCACCTAGAGTTGAAAAACGAACATTTATATAATAAAAAAATGAACAACATTTAGTTTGGTTTATCAGTTTGAAAAGCATGAAGATTTTACCATGTCCCACTAGCGTGCCATGTTGAGGCTGGCAAGTTCTATTCATTTCTATTTATGCACAGGGGTCAGATTTGATGCCTTGTTCGTTTTTGACCGAATAATGTTCGGACTGGTCTGCAAAGCCTTCCGAATTGTTTCTTTGTAGACTGGCAAAATGAGGAAGACTTAATTTTAGAAAGATATGGTGAAATTTTAGGCCAATTTCCCGCAATCCTTCGATGACAGCTTCGATTTTTTTGGCTTTCGTTGGGTCGTAGCATGTTTTTCTGGATCCTTCAAATAATTTCGTCTGACTTGATCCGATCGGCTGAGTCTACGTCCAATTTCTCGAATTAAAACACCTTTCTGCTTATAGGCTTCAACCATTCCCTTCTTTTTCTCAATCAACATTCTTCTTCTTGGCATTTTTAAGCAATTTTAACTGAATCCTAGAGTGTTTGAGCTGTTTAGTGGAATACTTGTAACTAGAAATTAGAAGAAAAATTAGTCTTCTTCATTTAATTCCAACTACCTTTGCTTATCTTCGACAGATACGCGTATTTCGTCTACAATATGCAGACTTCTTCAGTGTCTCGTACTAATAACTCGACTTAGTCGAATATAAGCTATCCACATACATTTGCGTTGTACACATGTATTTGTGATGGTTTTTTATGCTCTGAACACTGCATGCTGTGCGTTTGACTGTCAGCTTTCTTTTGTTTACTTGTTTGTGCGGTTCAAATTCTGCGTTTTCAAAATGTCGCGTATGGAAAAGGAGTGAAAATTGAGGTTCTGGACACATGGCTAAGTGAGAAGGGTATTACTATGCGAAAATTGGCGAAGCGGTTTGGAATTCATCATGCGAGTGTTAAAACCATCATTAATAAGTTTGGGGAACACTATTCTTTGGATGAGCTACCAGAAAGAGGCAGAAAACCCGGTTCTTCCAACCCGAAACTGGAGCAGAAAGTGGTATCTCTAATCATGAAGAACAAATCAATGTCAATACGTGATTTGGCCAAAAAAGCAGGAACGAGTGTCGGAATGATCCAGCGTATCAAGAGGCGAAACCACCTGAAGACCTACAAGAAGCAGAAAATCTCGAAACAAAGTGCAGAACAGAAGGAGCGAGCAGCAACAAGGGCCCGGAAATTGTATTCGCGTCTTTTGCAGCGTCCGGATGCATGCGTTTTGATGGACGATGAAACCAATGTGAAGGAGGACTCAAAAACCCTTCCAGGTCCACAATACTTTACTGCCGTCGTTGGGGAGGATGTGAGCGATGCGGACAGGTCGATTCAAGTGGAGAAATTCGGTCGAAAGGTACTGGTATGGCAAGCAATATGTTCCTGTGGTTTGAAGTCAACCATTTTTTACACTACCGGAACTATAAATGCGGAAATCTATCGATCTGAGTGTCTCCAGAAGAGATTGTTGCCTTTATATAAGAAACATAGTACACCTCCACTGTTTTGGCCGGATTTAGCATCGGCTCACTATGCCAAAACCACTCTCAATTGGCTTGCGGAAAAGGGTATAGATTTCGCTGAGAAAAATATCAATCCACCAAATTGCCCTCAGCTTCGACCTATCGAACGTTACTGGGCAATCGTGAAGAGGGTCTTCAAGAAGACTGGTAAGGCAGCTGGGAACATGCAGGAGTTCAAAAAATTTAGGCTCAAGCGTCCAAAAAATGCGATGCAACACTTGTCCGGAACTTGATGAAGAGCATTCGATCCAAAGTTCGAAAATTCATTATGTTCAAGTTTAACTTCGTACAATAAAGGATCAATTTTTTGTATGAATAAAATATCGGTTTTCAACATAATTTGAAAGAAAGTTTGTGGATAGCTTATTTTCGGTAGCTATCCATACGCAGAGCTAGTACGTATGGAAAAGGAAATGAAAATTGAGGGTTCTGGACACATGGCTAAGTGAGAAGGGTATTACTATGCGAAAATTGGCGAAGCGGTTTGGAATTCATCATGCGAGTGTTAAAACCATCATTAATAAGTTTGGGGAACACTATTCTTTGGATGAGCTACCAGAAAGAGGCAGAAAACCCGGTTCTTCCAACCCGAAACTGGAGCAGAAAGTGGTATCTCTAATCATGAAGAACAAATCAATGTCAATACGTGATTTGGCCAAAAAAGCAGGAACGAGTGTCGGAATGATCCAGCGTATCAAGAGGCGAAACCACCTGAAGACCTACAAGAAGCAGAAAATCTCGAAACAAAGTGCAGAACAGAAGGAGCGAGCAGCAACAAGGGCTCGGAAATTGTATTCGCGTCTTTTGCAGCGTCCGGATGCATGCGTTTTGATGGACGATGAAACCAATGTGAAGGAGGACTCAAAAACCCTTCAGGTCCACAATACTTTACTGCCGTCGTTGGGGAGGATGTGAGCGATGCGGACAGGTCGATTCAAGTGGAGAAATTCGGTCGAAAGGTACTGGTATGGCAAGCAATATGTTCCTGTGGTTTGAAGTCAACCATTTTTTACACTACCGGAACTATAAATGCGGAAATCTATCGATCTGAGTGTCTCCAGAAGAGATTGTTGCCTTTATATAGAAACATAGTACACCTCCACTGTTTTGGCCGGATTTAGCATCGGCTCACTGATGCCAAAACCACTCTCAATTGGCTTGCGGAAAAGGGTATAGATTTCGCTGAGAAAAATATCAATCCACCAAATTGCCCTCAGCTTCGACCTATCGAACGTTACTGGGCAATCGTGAAGAGGGTCTTCAAGAAGACTGGTAAGGCAGCTGGGAACTTATGCAGGAGTTCAAAAAATTTAGGCTCAAGCGTCCAAAAAATGCGATGCAACACTTGTCCGGAACTTGATGAAGAGCATTCGATCCAAAGTTCGAAAATTCATTATGTTCAAGTTTAACTTCGTACAATAAAGGATCAATTTTTGTATGAATAAAATATCAGTTTTTCAACATAATTTGAAAAGAAAGTTTGTGGATAGCTTATTTTCGATACACTCCTTAGTACGAGACACTGAAGAAGTCTGCACATTGTTGACGAAATACGCGTATCTGTCGAAGATAAGCAAAGGTAGTTGGAATTAAATGGAGAATACTAATTTTTCTTCTAATTTTTAGTTAATTTTAGCTGGATTTACTTTATAAAGTTCTTCAAACCAAAGCAACACCTTATGCGCGGCTATAGAAAATGGACGCTCAAATTAATGAAAACTCGTTTATATGACAACTGTAGCACAAACACTTTCAAAATACAGTATGGAAAACATACGTTTCACTAATACAAACAGACACACATCGTTGCATACGTGTCATTGTATTGAAGTAGGGAAAGAGAGTGTGGCGCTAACTTAGAGAAGAGCTTCATGAACGATACATTCAAGGCACAGTAAAGCATGGAGAAGAGAACACTCGGGTTGGCAGGTGTTTTTCATGGGGTTGAGTAGAAATTCTAGTAAAATTCGAACTAATTATTACAGCCGGTAAATATGCATCACACTTACAGGAAAACGCCAAACTTAACATTTCAGTCACAAATTAACACTCCACTTGATCTCTCAGACAATTAAAAACTAAAAAACCTGAAACACTTTTCCAACACAGCAAAAAATAATGATTTTTAACTGGCGCGTAGAATTTACCTTCGTTTATGTTCAAGCCTTAGCAGGCGTAAAGAACGAAAAATGTTTGCAATTCTTCATGCGCCATACAATATCGTTTGCAATCTTTCATAGAACAGGCTAGATTCAGGCGTAACGTGGTTTAAATTTACATGAAATTTCCCATCATTTTCTTCCAAGTCTAGTATTCCCTCTTGATGCATAAGAAAATTGAATGTTTCTTTCTTTTTCACTTTAAAAAAAAGCTATTTAAACAATTTTTTAAGCGTATTAGAAGAACGATTGTGATTGGGAAAATTTAAAATTAACACTTCATTAGATTACTTTAAAAAAATAAAAAATAAAACATCGAAACACTTTTTTTTTTCAAATTATCACTAGTAAACGCGAACCATTTTTCTTTAAATTCCACAAGAGAGCTTATCTTTTGACAGATATGCCTATTTCGTCTGCGACTTACAGACTTCTTAAGTGACGAGTCCTCGACTTCTTTCTATCTGTGAAACTATCGCTAGTGAACGCGAGCGAATTCCTTTAAATTCCATTAGAAATAGCTTATCCTTTGACAGATAGATTTCGTCGAGCACTCGATGCTGAAGAAGTCTGTTAGTCGCAATTTTTAAATATATTTTCAATTTTATTTTTCTAATCCTCAATTTTTAAGTCCTGGAGAGTGTGATCTATTTATTGGAATACCTGTTACTAGAAAATGAGGAGATTAGTTATTTTCATTTCATTCCATCTATATTGCTTATCTTGAAAGATACGCGTATCTGTCAAAATAAGCAATAAAGGTAGTTGTAATAACATGGAAATTACTAATTTTTCTTCTCATTTTCTTTTATTCTTATTTTGTTTTTTTTTTTGTTTTTTTTTAAGGCGATCAAGTGATGTGTTAATATAAACGTTCCTAGTTTTCTGATAACAATCATTCTATCAATACGTCAGTGTAGTGTGCTAGTGTTAGTGTAAAAGTGTTTCTTTTTTAAAGTGTTTTTAAAGAAATATAAGAAAATTGTTTTCAGCTCCCAAACCCTGGATTTATTTGTTATTTTTATGCGAAACGCGTCAAGATTAAAGGGATCAAGATTGAGTTTTGTATACAAAAAATCTACTGAGTGTGGGGAAAACTGATATTCCAACCTTTTAGCTGGTTCGGAGTAAATAAAAGTTTCATATTACGCTATTGATAAATATTAGAATTGTTTAAAAGGCTCCAGATAAACAGTATTTCTAAGTTCAGTTGAGTTACTAAAGTTCTGCAAAATATGTAAAATATGCACAAAAGAAAAACAATTACAAAATGAAATATTTGAAGGAATGAAACAAAATATAAAAAATAATTATAAAAACTTATCTACGTACTGTATGAAATCTTTAAGCGTAATGGTTAGTGTGGAAACCTCTGAATTAAGATATGTTTAATACCTTTTTAAAAAAATAAGAAGCTTTTAAATAAGATTCAAAGAGAAAAAATAAATCATTTCCCTAGATTTTTTGGAAATACGTTCCATCAGGGTATAACTATAATACATTTTTTTTAAAGTGTTTGGAATCCTATTTGCTTTAATTAACACTTTCATTGAAAATATGAATAAGAGGTGTTTCAAAAATGGGTAGCTTAACAATTCTTCCAAAACACTCGATCTGATCAAGTTAAACCTAGAGATAAGCTAGCTAAGCTAGAGCCTCAGCTAAAGCTGGCTAAAGAGCTAAGGCTAAGCTAGGTCTAAAGCTAGCTACAAGCTAAGCTATAAGCTGAGCTACAGCTAGCTAAAGCTAAGCTGAAGCTAGGCTTAAGCTAGCTGGCTCAGCTCAGGCTAGGCTCAGCTAGGCTCAGGCTAGCTAGCTAAGCTAGCCAGCTAGTCGCTCAGCTCAGGCTAGGCTCAGCTAGCTAAGCTAGCTAAAGCTAAGCTCAGCTACGCTTAAGCTAGGCTCAGCTAGCTCAGGCTAGGCTACAGAAAACTAGGCTAGGCTAGCTAAACTAGCTAAAGCTAGAGCTAAAGCTAAGCTAAAGCTGGCTAGGCTTAGCTAAAGCTAAGCTAAAAGCAGCTCAAAGTGGCTAAAAAGCAGCTTAAGCTAGCTTAAGCTAGGCTAAGCTAAAGCTAGCTAAAAGCTACGAGCTAAAAGTAGCTAAGCCTGGCTAATGGCTAAAGCTAGCTAATGGCTAAGGCTAAAGCTAGGGGATGGCTAAAGCTGGCTAAAGCTAGGCTAAAGCTGGCTAAATAGCTAAACTAGCTAGCCAGCTAAAGCTAGCTAATGGCTGAAGCTAGAAGAAGCTAAGCTAAGCTGAAGCTAGCTAAAGCTAGCTAAAATAATGGCTGCAAAAGCTAAGCCGGCTAAAGCTAGCTAAGCTAAAGCTAAGCTAGAAGCTAAGCTAAGGCTAAGTCTAAAGGCTAAAGCTAAGCTAAGCTAAAGCTAAGCTAAAGCTAAGCTAAAGCCAAGCTAAAGCTGGGCCAAAGCTGTTAAAGCCAAGCTAAAGCTGTTGTGCTAAGCTGCTAAAGCTAAGCTGGTTAAAGCTAAGCTAAAGCTGGCGCCAAAGCTGCTAAAAAGCAGCCAAAGCCGTTAAAGTGCCAAGCCAGTTGCCGTTAAGCCAAAGCTGGTTAAAGCTGTTAAAGCTGCTAAAGCTAGGCTCAAAGCTAAGCCAAAGCTGCTGCGTCAAGCTAAAGGCCGTGCTGCTAAAGCAGCCAAAGCCGCCAAAGCTAAGCCAGTGCCAAGCCAAAGCTGCCAGTTGCCAAAGCCAAGCCAAAGCTGCTTTGCCAAAGCTAAGCTAAAGCCAGACTTAGCCGGGAGCTACAAGCAAAATGTAAAACAAAAACCTTCAAATTTTAGAATATATGAGTTTCCAACTTACCAAGATCTACGAGTGTCTGAAATCAACCTCAAGACAATAGAAACGCTAGCACTTGTAACAGATCACATCGATAAAAATCACCCAATAACAAACAAACCCGTGCCTTCGACGAATTGAACTAACTCCAACAAACCAACGGCTGCTACCCATCCATCATAAGCGAGCGCATTCTTCGAATATCACCACCCCTTCCAACTGAGGGCCTAAATGCGAGCGGAGTCTGGTGTTAACATTCCGGAAAAAACGCGTCCGACAATTTTCTCAATATGGTGAAATTCCTTCGGCGGTGGAAGGTCACCCAGCCATGATTCAATTGTCATGATCAACTGCATGGGGACGCCTTCTGTCCAGACAATTAGTCAGAACTGTTTTGATTCATCGGACCCCGCCACGTCAGTGGAGTTACTACAGTTGCATCATTCGAAGCATATTTTGATCTCATCAGAATCCAAAAACCATGAAGCCATGTGGCTCAATCGGTATGAAATGGCACGACAACTCAGTGCTCAGTTACCGGACACTGGCAGGTAGACGTGTTCGAAATTCGCGCTGCCGATTCAATTTCAATTTGCCAACCAAGTGCAAATTTGGGTCAAGTTCAGCCCCATGTAGTCAGTGCTAGAGAGCAAAAGTGTATGAGTGAGAGGGCTGCTGGCTGCAAGCGACCAACCAAAACCAATTGTATTCACATTCGTTCACTGCAAAAAAAAGCGGTATTGAACACACCCGTTTGGTGGTATGCGAGGCAAAATTTTAACCAATTCACGAATTAACAGGGTAATCGGTGGTGGGTCTTGTCGTGTTCATTTGTGCTCATTGTGGTTGATGAGGACTGGCTTGAAGTGTCTGCATTTCGTTGAGCAAGGGATGCGAAGTTCGTCTAGCCATGTAGCGTCATAATCTCCATTATACCTTCCAAATTCAGTGGAGCCACACGATCCTTTTTACCGCCTGATGTGGTTTGGTTCCAAAAGACATTTAATTGTAATGAATCGACGAATTGTGACAACTGCAAGTTCACTCACACAAACTAACTGGGTTAGTTGGCCTAGGCGTGGGTGTGTTAGCAGGTATGATCCAAGCGATTGTTGACAAAATAATACCATCGATTCAAAATTTGGTGCTAGTATTGCTCTGAATCCTGAATTCCCACACCCTCTAACAAAGACAAACCATTCAATTACCCCTGACAATTGGGAGATAATGCTCGACTTAGGAGGCACATCTTTCAATTCACCGACGACGTGCCTGGCAGTCTAACGACCGGTTCAGTTACTATTGTGCTGAGTGCTGGTGAGTGCAGATATTTACCGGCCGACCCAAACCGAGCACCCCGAAAAACGGTGTCAGTAGGTCAGAGTCAATTCTGTGTAGCTTGTATGCGACAACGACAACGACGCCGACGAATGTGAAGTGCAATTTGTCTTCTGCTGACGTCGTCGTCCGCGTCAGAGTCTGCGTATGGACGTATGCACTCGAGCCGGTGCAGCATGTAGGGTAGAAAAAATGTATATCTGAAAGGTATCCTACTTACCAACCACCCCAAACGGTCATTTTGCACGTCGAACATATGCGCCACTATGGCATGGGTGATTACCAAACAGTGGGAGTGGTGGTTTTCCTACCAAAAACGTTGTTGGGAGTATGGGGATGTTTTTA
>JASCZW010011743.1:0-30925 GCA_034211315.2 Aedes japonicus
CACCATTTTTTATCCGTGTGTAACTGTTTTGTCCGTGGGTAAAAAATGATGAAAATTCGGATATAACTAGCGTGGAGTGAATTGTTTAAATGTGCAAAATTAACATTAACATAACAATCCGTTCAGTGGTTATTTAGATGTCATCGAAACAAGAAGAAAATAGCAGGAGAATTTTGCGCGCCGTCATGGAAAATCGTGCAAGGAAGCTGTATCGAGAGTGGTTAACGAAACCGATGTGTGTGGTTATCGATGACGAAACCTACATCAAGGCAGACGCAAAGCAGATACCGAGGGCTGGAGTTCTACGTTGCACGGAACATCCACGGTTTGATGTTCCGGAAGATATAAGGAAGAACAAAGTGGACAAATTCGCCAAAATATACTTGCTCTGGCAGGCCATAATGCGGTAAACTGAGTAAATCGTACATCACAACGGGTACCATCAACAGCGAAATTTACCGCACCCTTTCCTGCGGTCCCACAGAGGCGAGACATTATTTTGGCCGGACCTGGCATCATGCCATTACGCGTGACCGACGTTGGATTGGTGCAGGGGCAATAACGTTGTTTTTGTACCAAAAATCGCCAAACCCTCAAAATCACCAGAGATACGTCCGGTGGGAAGATTTTGGGCCATAATGAAGGCCAAAGTTCGAAAACCATCCAAGGTGTTCAAGAACGAGCTAGAGTTGAAGAAAAAATGGATGAAAGTGACCAAAAATGTTGGCTCCACCATTGCACAAAATGTAATGAGGGGTCTTAAGGGAAAGGTGCGGGCTTTCAGCGATGGAAAGTAATTATGCTGAAACATAATCCATATGTATTAGTTTATTCCCTTAAAATTTCCAGAAAATCCGACTTAAAATAAATTTTTGGCGAACACTTTTGTCTGGTTCATTTTTTTCGAGTACAGGTCTTATTTCATCTTCTTTGATATCACTAAAAGAAAAATCATCGTATACTCGAAAAACAACTTTTATGCTTACATATACTCGTTTTCAACCCCGTTTTCTGCCCCAAGTGAATATGGTTTATCTAGACTTCAATTTCGACAGATAGTAAATTGCAAACGATGAGTTTTAATATGTAGCACGCTGAAATGCTTTAGACAGGGCTGCTAGTGGTTATCTGATGTATTAGCAGTGACTCTAGTGACCAAAATGTCGAAAATAGTGACCAATTAGTAAACAAGAGAAATATTATAAAAGTGATCAAATAGTGAATTTGGGATATTTAAAAATTAATTAAAAGTTACTTCATTAAGCGTTGCTAAGAAACCTGTGCTAAGACGCGTCTTTTTCCGCTACAGCTTCTTGCACATAATCGGTAGCTTGTTTTTGCAAAGACTGCACATTTGACACTCCCTCAAGCACTGCATCAGGCAGCTCCTCTTCACCATATTAATGTTCTCAATGGCTTTTTTGACGCTAGAGTTTGCTTCCATAAACATTCTGAAATTATAAATAATCGGGCATTATCATTACCACATTTATTAGAACGTACTTTTCAGCATTTCGCCCCTTCTCATCCTTTTCTTTAAAAAGTATCTTCAACTCCTTTCTTTTCAATCGGCGATTTTAAATTATTCATTTGTTGCTTATTTTTCTCCGCTTCTTCCTATCTTGCTAGTTCTTTTAGTTTTTCTTCTCTTTCTTCTTCCTTTTTCCGTTATGGAGGTACCAAATGTTGCTTACAACTACCGTATGCTTTGTAAGCCATCATAAGCAGGTTCCTTGGGGATGGGAACTAGATGCGGCTCGTTTCCGAATGACATCAACGTAAATTTGGTCAACAGCAATGAATTTAATGTTCTCTCACACATTAATGATCAATCGTCGGTGAGGATCCGAAGTCGAAAGTCCCCGCATTTATATGGGATGCCTTTACCCAACAAACATCATTGCTGGTTACTGTTTTTCACATAAATTTGTTGAAGTTGTTCAACTTTTGCTTCTAGAAAGCCAAATAACTTCTCCAAATTTGTTTAAACAAGCGGTTTTTGGACACTGATGTTTGTTGGGCAAAGCTGCCATTACAACGACCGATACCAGTTTCACCTCTAGTTGTCTTTATGCCTAAGGACATACACGACCGAGTGCTTTCCCAATATAAATTCAAAGTTAGAATAATTTTTACTTCAAGTGTTGCTAACTAATGAGCTCAGCTATATTGAAACAAAAAGGTTTCAAACTGCTCACCAAAGGATGCCCCAAAGAAACAAGCATTTGCTGAAAATATCATGTATCGAATCTCAATAGTATTTTAGAGCTTTAGTTCTGCTCCATAAAAAAACTGCAGGCACTGCTTTCGGAAACGTGGCACAAAATGTATCCCGAATTCCATCAGAGGATGAAGTCTGAAAATCAGATACAATACATTTCAATAGGCATATCAATTCGGAGTTGACTTGGACCACGAAGAACCATCCTTCCCTCCTTATGCCTCGCAGTATTCAAAAGCCTGGAATCCTTTGGATATTGTAAAGGCCTTACTGCAAATTGTACTGAACGCTTCGTAATAGCAGTGTCTTCGGGCCCACTCTGAAACAAGTCATTAGGATAAGTTTTCTGCAACCTTTCAGGACGGAAAGTGCATTTCCCCATGCTGTAAATAAACCAAGTACCAATATTTGGTTTTCATGTTCAGAATTTTTTTCTCTGGATTGAAATGAAATTCAATTATATTTACCGGGCACACTTTTAACTTGTGAACTGGAGCCAAGTAGCGTCGAATTCTTCGAGCTGAATCACGAAAATTCACTAAGGGCCTTATTACGGTTTTCTCTTCACGGTGAAAACGAAGTGTAAACAAAAAATCTTATTAC
Organism: Aedes japonicus; assembly: GCA_034211315.2. Classification (NCBI taxonomy): domain Eukaryota; kingdom Metazoa; phylum Arthropoda; class Insecta; order Diptera; family Culicidae; genus Aedes; species Aedes japonicus. The sequence continues at coordinate 2,825 of JASCZW010011743.1, forward strand.
GAATGTCACTCAAGTAAAAAAATATGGAATAGTTCATCCGAGATGACGACTCGAATGAACTCGGTGTTATTATGGTTGCCACGGCACCGAAAAAAGTGACGCAAACCGTAGATTTTCTAAGGGCTACTACGATTTTCATTTCACTATCACTTTCACCTCACGGAGTTCATTTTCGATCACGGTGATACCAGTAATAGCATAAACAAAGTGAGGTGATGTGTTAGTGAAAGTGATAGTGAAGGTGATAACCGTAATAAGCCCCAGTATTTAGGGTTACCAATCCTATTTTCATATTATCACCTCTCAGTTCGTGCTATTGAAAAACAAATTACTGACGTACAACCATCTGATTTCTAACTTTTTTTTTATTTTTTTATTTATTTATTTCTATTTGAAGTTGAAAGTAAGCCAACATAATAACAAAAGGAACCAATGGTTAATACATCAAACCCATATTTTCGATCAATATGAATAAATCATAAATCTCATCGTCATGAGATAAATAATGGAACAGTGTCCCTATCACGCAGAAAAAAAACCGTGTCAACTTATATCTACCTAGTTATCTCTAAAATTAACTTACTTTCTTGCCGTAAACATAAGCTTGCTTTATTTCCAACATATTCTATGTTTAAAACCAAGTGCCATCTATGTTTGAAACCAAAATCATTTTATGTTTATTCAAAACAAATTAATCATTAAAGGGTGTCCACGATGAAATTGCCACACACAAAATTGATTCACAAAATTCGAGTTTTCATCCGATTGCCATCAAATTTTCAGGGATTGAGAAATAACTATTAAACTTCATTTTACCATTTTACTCGTACTTTATTTACAGTCCATACGCAAATGCCGCACCTTGGCCTTAACCCCGGCCATAAGATTCTGCACAACCTGTGAATCAACCGTTTTTGCATGTAAACCCATACTTTCTTCAGTTCCTCGACTGTCTTCACTACCTAGGTCGTTTAAGAAGGTGCTGCTTCATAATCGCCCAGTACTTCTCGATGGGGCGGAGCTCCGGAGTGTTGGGAGGGTTGAACATTTTCGGCACGAAATTGACCTTATTGTCCGCATACCACTTCAGCACGTCCTTGGAGTAGTGGCATGAGGCCAAATCCGGCCAGAAGATTGTTGGGACGTTGTGGGCCTTTCAGGAGAGGAAGCAGCCGCTTCTGGAGGCACTCTTTATGTACACCTGTCCGTTCATCGTGTCCTGGGTCACGAAAGGTGCACTACGCTTCCCGCACGTGCAGATGGCTTGCCAAACCAGGAATTTCTTCGCAAATTTGGACATCTTCTGAGTGCGGACATGCTCCGGAACGCTGAACTTGGCCGTGAAAAACAGGTTGCCGGGGATCTGTTTGAAGTCGGCCTTCACATATGTTTCGTCGTCCATGATGCAGCATTCAACTTTCGTCAGCATGTTGAGGTACAACTTCCTGGCACGGGTTTTGGTGGACTTGTTCTGCTTCTTGTCGCGATTAGGGGCCTTTTGTACCTTGAACGTTCGAAGCCCAGCCTTAGTTTTGGCCTCCTGGACAACACTTCGGCCTAGGTGCAGCTTCCTAGCTACATCCCGAACGGAGGCGTTCGGATTTCGGTTGAAGGCCCCAACTACGCGGTTGTGATTTTTGGTGTTGTACGGAATACTTTTTCCTTCACTTCTGGGCTTCCGATCGGTGGTCAACCGTTCCTCGAACCGCTTAATCACTCGCGACACCGTGGAATTCGCGATTCCCAACGTTTTAGCGATGGAACGATGCGAGAGATCCTTGTTCTCGTGATGAATGCGCAAGATTTTATCACGCACGAGCTGTTCTTTCGACTCCATTTCCGCGAGTTTTGATCACAGGACTTTGCAGGATGTAAATAATGCACTATGAACTAAATCCACCCAAATTTTCATTAAATTCTACCCAACGGTTAAAAAGTTAGAGCAATTTCATAGTGTGGCAATTTCATCGTGGACACCCTTTAGAGTAAAAGTACACATTTTTGAAACAAGAATAAATTATTATTGTTTTTAATAATATTTGCATAACAGTAATTCGATGAATCTGGGTTATTTTAAGTTGAATGCCAATAGGTTTCAAGAATCGAGTAAATAACCTACCGATTAATGTGACGATTGGCTCACGTTGCCAACGTCGAAAGCTTTCCTTAGCTTAACATTCTGGAGAAGGAAGTACCCGTTCAAATTCGGCTACCCAATGTATGTATTGTTAAAATTAACATGCTTCGAATTTGATTTAAAAATTGATTTTTTCGTTCAAAACATGCTTTCTATTAACTTTGAATAATTTTTATGTTTCAGGTTGAATAGCGATATTTTTAATTTAAATGGACGAAATTTGTATCCGTGATGTAGTAATGCTTTCCAAAAATGTGCTGAAATGTGATAATAAAGTATTTCAGCTTTTTCAACTGACTTTATATGATCAAATGCAACATCTCCGAATTATAATGTTCATCGATAAGGACTAATGAAGAGAGTTAAGAAGCACTTTTGGGCTTCATTACCACTGGTTTGGCAACACTAGTGTGTTTCTTTACAAAATGGGTAAAAAACTAGACCAGCCCTGGAACCTGGTAGTTGAAGTTGAACTATCTCAAGGTTTTGCCAGCCCCCGCAAAGATTACAAATAACACTACGGAAGAGTCTGTACACATCCTTATGGATGGCGTTTCATTTCATTTTCATTTTCATTTGGCAGCATTTGGTGGGGCAATAAGAGCGCAAGTCAGTCCAACGCCGATGGTGAAGGAGGGGTAATGGCAAACTAATCTATTCAGACCACATGAACTCCACGGGAAGGAACAAGGATAGGTTAGGTAGGTGGTTAAGGTAGGCCGGTCAAAAATGCTACAAAAAGGAAATTATAAGTCGAGGCACTTGACACTGAAATAGTTTGTAAGTCGCAATAGGCCTATCTGTCAGAAGACAAGGCTGGAATTTGCAGGAATTTACTCGCGTTTACTAGTGATTATTCAAAAAAGTGTTTCAATGTTTTATTTCTTATTTTAAAAGTGATCAAATGAAGTGTAAATTTCAAACTATCCTTGTTTCCCAATCACAATCGTTCTACAAACACGCTCAATAAGTTTTTTGAAATTGTGTTAAAAAAAAAATGAAAGTGATAATAAAATCGTTAATTTACAATTCTGCATAACAATGATATACGGCCCTTAACTACTAGATGTCAGGCGTCTACAAACTGTTTCTAGCCTCGTCTAAGCGTAAATTGCGACAAAGCCCGCCGGTAGCACACCTCTTTCATTCTGAACAAACACACCAATGACAAACCCCAGTGATACGATACTCTGAGTTCCTAAACGGGCCCTCCGTATCCCATAAAACCACAATACTTATGGCCACGGTCTAGAAGTCCACTGCATATGAAATTCTATGACACAGTTCAAACTTCCACCTCAAATTGAATATTAAATGTTTTCAAAATTGAGTAAATCTAGCTATGATTAAATTTTAAGTGATTTGCGGCCCAACCCGCCGATATCACATTCAACTTTAGTGCCTGTATACATGCGTGCTATGACACGGCTATTAAATAGAGAGAGGAGCGAGTGTGATATTATCACTACTTTGTGTGGCTGGACCTTTGGTTCTCCCATAAATGGTTCATTAGAGTAGAAGGTCATACAATGACATGACCTAGCGACATCTATCATAAATCAGCTAACTCAAATGAATCGTTAACATGAGATTAGGCCCTCCCACCAGCGCCCAGGTACAAAATCCAGCCATGGCGCCTCGGCTTTTTTTTTTTGTACCGATATTTCAGCAAGGTCAATATGGGGTGAAAAAGGGAAATACTCATGTTGGTGGGTCAACTTTAACGCCAGCTGTAGTCCAAACCACTTGATGAAAACAGTTCAAATTTCGTCCACATTATTTTTCATGTTCTTTTAGACTATGGTGACATTTTCAATATGCTACCTAAATTTTTCACAGAAATACGGATTTTTGAATTTGGTATGTCCAAAAACGTCTTTTTTGACGTATATTATGATAACTTCGAATTTATATATTTTATCAACATGAAATTCTGGTCACATGAGGTCAATACATTGTTCATAGTGTTGTCAAATTTTCAGCTAAACATATTGGTAATTGATAAAGTTACAGAAGGTTGAACATGGCGTTTTTTGGAAGCAAAATGTTGCTCGGATGTTTTTTTTGCTACTGAGTGTAGATAAATACATAGATATTTGTAGAGCACTTGATGCAGAAATATCATCAGCATATGAAAGGTACAATACAAGAGTAGAAAATAATATCAAATCCGAACCAAAGGCGTTCTTCAATTTCACGAATGAAACAATGGAAACGTGTAACTTTCCTTAGCGCATGCAGTTTGAAGAGTTTGATGGTTCTACGCTTTTTTCAAAATATCTATAAGAAATCCAACGATATTTTTTACCTTAACTATTTTTCCTACTTCCTACTTGAGCATCAAAATGACGTATCAGTTGAAAACATCTCTGTTCAAGAAATTTTAATGGCACTTAAAGGTCTTGATGCTGAAAACGTACCTGGTCCAGATGGGATACCTCCAGTACTATTGAAAGAACTAGCAACTTCTTTTTTAAACCTCTGTTTTGACTCTTTATTCTATCACTTTAATCAGGAGACTTTTCACTATTCTGTAAAAAAATCATTTTTAATACCGGCCTTTATATGTGGAAAACGATCAGACATTAAAAATTATAGAGGAATCGCTATCATTTCAAGTATTCCTCAAACGTTTGAAGCGATTGTAAATCAAAAATTATTCAACCAGGTAAAAAATCTGATTTCAAACAATCAACATGGTTTTTGCAAAGGCAGATCAACATCTACTAATGTATTGGAATTTGTAAAGTTTTCTTTAGGTGCAATGGATAGAGGAAATTTTGTGGAAGCTTTATATACTGACTTCAGCAAAGCGTTTGATAGAGTTGATATTCCATAGTTACTTTTCAAACTTAAGCAAGTGGGTTTAACCAGGACACTATTAAAATGGATCGAATCTTATTTGACAGATAGAACACAGGAGGTACGTTTCAAAGGAAAGATCTCTAGATCAGTTAATGCCACCTCAGGAGTTCCTCAAGGATCTCATTTAGGTCCTCTTTAATTTATTCTTTTTGTTGATGATGTTAATCTTGTGTTAAATCATCTTAACGTTATAATCTATGCTGATGATATGAAACTGTATATGGAAATCTGTAGTAGGTTAGGTTTACAATATTTTCAGAGCGATCTTCTACGAATGGTGTGCTAAAAGACTGCTTGATATTAATATAAAAAAGTGTAACATCATATCATATTCAAGAAAACTTACTCAACAAGATTTTACGTGTACTCTGGGAAATCAGTTAATTTGAAGATGCAACAAAATTAGAGACTTAGAAGTAATTCTTGATTCTTAACTGACCTATGTAGATCATCTAGAAATTAGAAGAAAAATTAGTATCCTCCATTTAATTTAAACTACCTTTGCTTATCTTCGACAGATACGCGTATTTCGTCTACAATGTGCAGACTTCGTCAGTGTCTCGTACTAATAACTCGACTATTAGTACGAGACACTGAAGAAGTCTGCACATTGTAGACGAAATACGCGTATCTGTCGAAGATAAGCAAAGGTAGTTGAAGTTAAATGGAGGATACTAATTTTTCTTCTCATTTCTAGTTACAGGCATTCCACTAAACAGCTCAAACCCTCTAGGATTTGTAGATCATATTAATGCAATAATTCTCAAAGCAAATAATAGGGTAAGGGGATGTAATGTTAGTCTAGCTCCTTCATTCGGCCTGTGTACCAAATGTGTCATTAATATAGTAATAATCAACAAAATAATGTCGCTATTAAAATGACCGGTGTTATCCTAAGCAATTGAGACAATATCAATCAAAATATAGTTTTTCACTTCCGCGTGATTTTTTACTTTTACTTTTTACTTTTGGGGCATCATGATTTTACTGGTTAAGCTGAACAGATGATCTACACGATCTTCAAGTGATCTAAATTTGGCTTAATTGAATCGATAAAGCAAGTCATGCAGTCTGAATGTGCCGAAAATAGTTACACGTTACAAACTAACTGTTCACATAGCTAAGATAACAATGATTTTACAAGAAAACCGTAAACCCAATGTTCGGGACATATTTTTTTGTATGTTCCCAACTCTGGCCTGTTGTATCAATAACGTAGTAAAAAGTTTCTTATTAAAATTAAAGTTTTAAAATTATAAAAAAGCAGGAGTAAAAATGGTAAAAGTGAAAATGCATGAGTTTGCGGTTGTTCATATTCAAGTGGCTTATCTTAACACAAACCGAAGGGAAAAAAATCATTGTATAGTGAATTATAATGTTTTCATTATTGAATGGCTGATAAATCATGTATGAACATCACTTAAATGTTTCGAGACAGTTTTACTTTAGTTTGTTTTGTGAAATGTTGCATTAAGTTAAATTAATACAGCTGGAAATGCCTTTATTCATGAAATAAGAATCGAATAGGACGAAGTTGCATTCATGAATAGACCCAGTGCTTATAGACTGACATTAAATCCATATCCCTCGAAAGTTTGTGACTTTATAAAAGGAGTTGTGTAAGTTTTCGTGATACATACTACCAAATGACTACCAAATCAAACTTAGCAAGTGTCTAACTAGTTGAATCTCGCTCACAGCTTAAAAACCTTATGAGTTATAATAATAAATGTAATAGATCGTTGCATAATAGGCTGAGTCAAGGGACACATACCCTATTTGCAACTAGAATTTCCTTCGGCCCTCACAAGTGCACACATTCCCTCGAAAAAGAGTAATCTATAAACAAGCTAAGAAGCTAATGCAGCACCATCATCCTCCGCAGCAACAAATTTAATTCGGCAGAAACAAAAAATCCTTTCCAAAGGGGCTGTATCGGTGAGGGCGACACAGGTGAACCCAAAACTTTTCACATAAAATTTTCAACAGAAGAAAAAAAAACTCCCTTCTCACTCGGAAAACCTTGATGACACTTTCGAACCGGAACCGGTGTAAAACCCGTGCGAAATTCGGATCTTTCAGTCGGAAAAAATCTTTTAAGAATTTACAAACTCACTTCCTATTACCTTCGCTCGAACCATAGCATTAGCTAGCTCTTCGGTAGCCTTCGAAATCGCAAATTCTTCTTCAATGTAACATTCAGGATCATTTTCCGTTGCCGTTTCCATTAAAAGCGTTCGCACTTTCACTCGCGATAAATTCTTGAACAACAATCTAATAGATATATACGAAAAAAAAAGTAACAGTGAAAGAAAACACATACACTTGTATCCAGAGTCTACTATGATCTTTCTTTCTTCTAAAGGCTAGTATGCAGCTGACAAGTAAAGACTTGAAGTAATTTTTGCTATTTCTACCGAAGTAATTTTGACAATTGCTCCTGTATGGGAGAAATGTCAGTTTTCCTTGCGGAATAATCTGAACAGAATATTATTCCGCAAGGAAAGTGACAGCCCCATTTAGATTACACGAGCAGGCGTTACTAACGTTACGAAGTTTGGCTTCCTTTTCAGCTGCATACAACGTAAGTAATTCCGACAGTAAAAGCATTTCTTGGCCATTTCTTGTCCTATCCTAATGCACATTACTTTTGAGCTGCATACTAGTCTTAAGCCGTTAAAAAATAAACAATCAAACCATACCCACTGAGGAACAGCAATTTTTGCCGCATTAGTCGAAGGTTTGTTATTATTTATAAAATGCCAGCACTGTTGTGATCACTACAACAGCGCATTTCCCAACTGTTATACACCGGACAGGGTAGCTCCTCTCGCGAGAGAAAAATAATTCAACGAGAGAGCCTCCCCACACTCTCACTGAGTGACCCGAAGGCGCGCGTAAAGCTGCAACAAGTGACAGCCGTTGGTCGCCGCACGCCTTTCGAAAGCAAGCATGGTTTTCATTCCGACTCACCCCTTCGGCCACAATCTCCACCAGAATAGTGGACCGCTCGCTTCCGTTCGAGCCCTCGTGCAGATTTAGGGCCTTCCGCTTCAGCGTGCATTCCGTTGATTTCTTATTGTGGAACTTGGAAAGCGCCACATCCAACCGTTCGTACTCACTGACCGGTGCGAATCGAACCGTATTTTCCGATAGTTCACTCTGAAGCGCGAAAGTCGCATCCGAAAGGGTCTCCTCTGGATCCAAGCAGAATGTTTCGCATGCAATCTGGAAGAAAATGAGGGCAATGGTTAGCTGATTAGTTTTGAAAATTGATGATTGTGTCACAAACCTTGAAGACCTCCGGTGCCCACTTTCTGAACGCTTGCTCCTGACCGCAGATCTCATCGCCGGATGACATCTTCATCAGCCGTTCCCCGCCCAGTTCGCCCAGAATGTTGTCGATGTACTTCCCGTAGGCGCAGAAGTTCGGATAAGCCGACGATCCGAGGGCAAACACGGCGAACCGCACATTGGACAGCGGTCCGAACGTTTCCTCCGAGAGCGTATCCGTGGCGGATCCCCTCAGCGAGTCCAGCCGGTCCATTTTCCGATTGCCCTGCCCGTGCTTGTTCATGTCGGTGCGGGAGTTTGCTTTGATGAACGATTTCGACGACGCGGCAATGCTGAGCTCGTTGTGTCCCTGGCTGTGGCCACCCTCGTGCAGTTTCATCGCGTACAGGTCCTGGGCGAAGAGCTGCGAAGTGCGATAGAGGGAAAGTGAGAAGAGTTCAATACCCACGTGCGATCATTATGCCGAAGAGCGGAGAAAGGGGGTCTTGATGATATCTGTTGAAGTAGTTCTTCAATTGGGACCATCATTGGAGCTTGGGGTTTTTATTTAAAGAGGTGGGACAAAGAATAAATAATAAATACCGACCATTTTCTTCTTGAACTCAATCAAGTGTTCTTTAAATCCTGCGGAACGGAAAATAAGGAAAACGTAAGTAAAATTAATATCAATTTGGAGAACAATGCTGCGACTGCTGCGATGATGTTGAACTTGCCAAGTGTGGTTAGTGATTTTCAAGCGCGGTTGCTTCGATTGACCCCAGCAATGGGCACCTGTTATGATGTTGGTTCGATGATTTGTTTTAAAATGAAGCTCGATTGTTAGTTTGCGGCATGGTCTTATGTTACTTGAATGGGATATTAAATACGCTTTGAAGTAGTTTACTAATTTACCTGTACTCCTTTTACATCCCGACACAACCCGCAACAAATCACCACGTAATCAACTTGATTAACACAAACAAATGAAACAAACTCCGCCGCCAATCGAGCCCGGTGAGGTGGAAGGAATGGCATCCTTGATTTTTTTTAAGTTCACAAATTAAAACTAAATTGATTAAGCGACATTAAGCTGTCCGGTCACGGAATGGCATTCTCCGCTCCCGAGGGACGTGGCTTGCCGTTGCATTGGCGTCCATTCATTTTTCCTCAACGAGAGAGTCAGTTATTCTTTCCTCCCACAATCCACATTTCAATCCCATCCCCCCACGGACAGAGTTCGGGTGTGAGTTCGAGAAAATTAAACCGTTATGTGTGACTCCTGACCGCTCGCTCGTGTTACGGAAAAGGGTTGAGAATTTCACCAGTGAGAATAAAATGATAATACCCGGCTCCCGAAGCATAAATAAACATAAGCGAAAGAAAAATGGACCGGTTTGGCGAGGAAGGATCGTTGAATAAATCTTTCGGATAGGCGGCTGGGGAAAAAGATGGAAAAAGGGGTTGGGTGGATGATGGGTTGTTATATTGGTGAATCTGAAACATCGATGTCTTACGTGACAGATGAACTTACTGACAGTGACAGTTGATTACATGTCAAGCTCGTGGTGTCATAAATCGATCAGACGAAGCGCCTAACTCCCAACTCAGTCGTTGGTGACAGAGTTGGTTCTTGAAAGAGAATTGATGAATTTTGGAAGCAATCCGGATTGCTTTTTCTGATTTGAACAGGTGGCATACAGAGATCTACGTTGCGTCGCAATTAACGTGTTGGCATATCAAGCTATGCATATCGTAATAGACTTCCATCGCGTTTTCAATCCATCCTAAAGGGTGTTTCGATTCAAAATTTGGTCGACTTATACTTGACGCATTTCCTTTCATCGTGAATTGAAAAAATTTGCACACGCCTTATTAAGAAGATGTGTGTGTGATAGCATCGTGCCTCTATTTTGATTTTGAGATTAGCACTTCAGTTATCAAAATGTCGTCGAAAGAAGAGAAGCAACGCGTCAAAAGCGAAGAAATATCTGGTTTGGCAGGCCATCTAGACCTGTGGCTTGAAGAGCAACGTTAACATTGCGACCGGAACCGTCAACTAGGAAATTTATCTGAGCGTTTACTGCCTTTCCTGAAGGGACACAACTGCTCCGTTCTATTTTGACCGGATTTGGCATCTTGCCATTACGGAAAAAAGGCCATGGAGTGGTATGCTGCCAACAACGTTCAAGTGGTGCCCGAGGACAAGAACCCTCCTAACACGCCAGAGCTCCGCCCAAACGAACAACATTGGGCCATCGTCAAGCGGAACCTTAAGAAGACTCAAAATGCTGTTGTGAGCGAGAAACAGTTCAAGGCAAACTGGCGTTCTGCGGCGAATAAAGTGGTCAAGAAGACTGTACAAAATCTTATGGCAGATGTTAAACGAAAGACTCGGCAATTCGCATACGGTAAAAAGGAAGCTCAGCTGAATATTTCTCCTTTATTCTGTATTAACTGAACATGAAAAAGAAAAAAATAAATTACTTATCAATAAAAACTTTGATCGACTCACACACATTACTGTTTGACCAAATTTTAATCGGAACACCCTTTAGTGAAACATTTCGCTTTAATACGCTTTTGAATCGACTTTGCTGCTCATGACACAGTGGAGTGAATTGCAGTTTTGGAAACATTTGCGTGTATGATTTATTTCCCTCACACTAAATTAACTGAGTGTGATCATATGTGTGTATGTATCTTTCCTCCGTTAAGTCTAAAAACATCCGACAGAATGGCGCATAGAAGTTGTGGTGTATGTACTTGGCTGTTTCTCTTGAGTTGCGAGTTATTTTGTGGTTTGAACGATGACGTCTTGCTGGAAGCGACAGCAACTAATCAGCATTGATTGCATTGCATGGCAAAAGCTTTAAACGAAATACTTGTGGCGGAGCTCAAGTTCAATATTTTCATAATTTGCTTGCATTTAGGAATCTGAAAGAATGCGTTTTGAGTCCACAAATAAATAACGGTTTTTTTTTTATTTCGTTTATTTGTTAGGCTCACGCATGTGTAACACTTTACGAAGGTTTTCCCGCCAAAAGGGAATCCCACATCAGTATCACTGAGGAAAGAGCCCCACCAGACTGCACCAGCATTCGAAGCTCCTAGACGGGATGTCCGTTGGATCACATCTCTAAAATCAGTGCATCAATGTGAGATATATGACGCGGCAGTAAATAAAAATAGTTATGATATGATATTACCACGTCAGAATATGTCTCTGGCATATGATGGTGAAGGCCCAACCATCGCGACCAGATCACATATTCGAAGGGAGGGAACATAAGTCCGCACGAATTGCAATGTTTTTCAATTGTCCTGCTTCATACTATTTTGACATCGAAGGCTAAAATAAACACCGATGAATGAAAAGCTTAGTTGAAAATTTTTGGATGAATATTGATTTGCTGAAGCTGCCTAAAAAGTGGCTGTCAAAAGAAGATAATGTGTTTCAATTGAAAGGGATGAATGTTCAGTTCATCGTCCCACGACGATTTTCAATTGAAATTGAAATTGACTGGGACACAATAGTAAAGAATTTTCAAGAGTAGAGGGGAAGGGGGATGATGACATAACACTCTTAGATCAGACAAAACAATCCAGGTAACCAAAAAGCATTAACCTATGCAGTAAATCAACCCTTATTCTGCATTCCAGTAGCTTCAAGCATTACATTAGCATTATATGAGCATATTGAAATATTGAATGCCATTTGAGAAAACGAAGAAGGCCTTGGAAACGGGTTAACGTGTTTTTCTCTACGCTGTCATTTTGTTGGTAAATTTCAAACAGTTTTCAAATATTTTATTCGTTTTATTCATCATTGATCATGAATATATTAACGATAAACGTGCCTCGGAATGCAGTACCGTATTCGCGAATCGTTGTGAGGTTTTGCTATGAATGCTTCCTAGTTTGTTTCTGTAGCATTACGCCACTAGACATAAGATCCCTGACAAGTGAAAAAACCCGTATCGGTTGAACTGAAACCTTGAATTTTGGGGATGGAATTGATTGGTTGCCGTACAAAAATCGATTTACCTTGCGAGGAAAGTTCAAATTAACGAGATGCAAAACGAAAAATGTGATGGTTTAAACAGAAAGTTGAGCTACAAAGTGTTAAAAAATGTGGATTTCTATGTTTTATTCTGATGCGATTTGGATACGAACTAGCATTCAGCTGAAACTAATAAAATGCAATAGAGGTTGCTGCCATAAGCCATGAAATAAGCCGGGTTTCAAAAAATTTAACAGAAACATAGTTTTGTGAAGTGACATAGGAATATGTATAGAGTGTGGCTTCAGGCATGAATATTTCTCTGGAGTGATCAGCCTTTCGGGATTTTGACGGGCAGGTTGATTGGATAATGTTCTATATCCATGGCTCCTCTTGCTAGCAAATTTACAAACTGCGGATGTGGTTGCTGTGGATTTTTTTGCGGTCTCAATAGGTGAGAACTCGCTTTCTGGACCATGAACGGCATCTGTTCTAGCAAAAGTAGGCATAAGGGAACGTCCATTAATTACGTCACGCAAAAAATGACTTTTTATAACCCCCCCCTTGTCACGTTATTTGTATGGACCTTCAATTTTTTTTGTATGGATCGACACGTTTTCCCAAACCTACCATCCCACCCTGCTGCGTGTCATAATTAATGGACCTTCCCTAACAGTGGAATAAGAACTCCGAGCATATTGGTAAGTAAGACGGTGTCACACTTGTAGAGTACGGAGAGGAAGACAATGCAAATGAAAAAAGAAGGAGCGGAGGTAAGGTTTCTTTAGTTCATCAAATATTTAATATTTTAATGTGTTAATTATGCATTTCTAAAAGCATAAAGTTAGTTATGCTCAAGCATGGGAAAAATCGATTCACTTAGCGCTAATTTTCACTCACACGCATAAACATTCAGAAGTGAGCGTTACCACGTTTAAATTATTCCGATTCTGTTCATTAGTATTCTGCTTTCATTCTATTCATAGAAAACAGAATTGAGCAAAACTGGCAGCTGATCGTACAGTGAATGAATCGGACAGTAGCAGTGTGGACGATTTCTCATTGCCTATTTTTTACCCGCTCAATCATTAGCGATTGCATTCAGTTGGATTCAGCTGAGCGAGATTGATTGAATCACGCTCATTTCTTCAAATCATACCTTAAACATCATTTAACATTTCAAATAATGATCTAACATGATGTTAAGCAACCTAATGCAACATATAAACATAAAGCGTCATTTTAAACCGTATCTGTGCTCTGATTCCTCCAGCTGATTGAATTTACTGAGTCAAAATATTCTCATTCGGTGTATTCAAATCGCTTGCGTTCAGTGGCAACGCATTCATTCAATATAACGTCTAGCTGAAATTTTTTTTCGCATGATTCTGTTTTGCTCGCTTATTCTTTCTACAAGGTTCGTTTTCGAGGATGCGTGTAAAATCGTTTGATAGGAAACATCACACTCGTACACTATTCTGTTAGCAACCGAGAGTTGCTATTTTAAATCGGTGGTGCTCAAGTGAGTGAATGAGTTTTCCCATGCTTGGTTATTCCTAATTTAGGAACATTATTTACAAAGAATTAGCTCAGAAGACTGCATGCAAATATACTATATTAACAATATAAGTCACTTCCCTCTTTTTTCAGGCGACCCTTTTTTTGCGCTTGTGGCCCCATAAGTGAGAAGCGCGGCAACTACTAGATGCACACGCTCAAACTAAGCTATTCAGTTTTCGTTTTACCCAGCGTAATATTCCAAAAGTAAAAAGTAGACAAATTGAAACGAATCACAAATTGTTAAACTAAGGTCCTAACTAAGGAAACGATTTCCGAACAACTCGCCGCAACTTCGACTTGTTGCCAGCTGAGAATGTCATGAAAAAAGCAACTATGGTTTGCTGCAACTTGAGCGGGATAGGAAAAAGATCGTCTGTTGGAAAGAAAACGAGATCTACGGCTTGCAATTATTATTATTGATTACCATAGAGTGATTTTCAAATATAATGAAGATTAGATAAAATTTTGGCTTGAAAATGATCCTCTATTCACGTACTGAAAAACAAAACATCTTAGTTTGCAACAAATACCGCAACATTTTATTGTTGGAAAATGGTTGGGACAAACGCATATCAACTAGTTTTTCGCGGTTTTTGAAGAAAAATTGATTCCTTGGCCCTAATACAACAACATCGGAAAAAGGAACCGAATTTAATAGTACGTTCACACTACAAACTATATTACGTGATAAAGAGTATCTTGATATCAAATAGCATGAACATTATTTCCAGTGAAAACATGATGTATAGTTGTTGATATCAAGATACCCTATGTCACGTAATATAAGCAGTAGTGTGAACGTACTATAAATCATACTCATCACCGAGGGGCAAATCACTCATGCATTTTCGATTCAGCCTCACGTATTGAGAGGTGCATTGCGGCATTTCTCGAACATTTTTCAACGCATTGACGCACTTTAGTACGCATTCATTGCACATTTTTGAGCGCATTTGATTTATTCGTGCATTTTTTAGCGCATTGAATGCGCTGGTGTACTTTTCAACGCATTTTTCCCAAATTTCTACACATTTTCGATTCAGTTATGTATGTAATGATTTGCCCCTCGATCATCACATTATTGACTATGGTCATGGTTACAGGAACTTTTCTGATATTATAGTGAATATTGAATCAACTATTTTGAATGGTCATTTCAACCATGATTATAGTTGGTTGAAAATCAATATTTTGCCCTAGTCATCCTAATCTCTGATATTGATAAAATTGACTATCAAACTTTTCTCTGTGTGAGCAAACAATACTCATAAAAAGAGTATTTTAGTTTTACCGTGGATACACGGTAGAATGAATTAACCAAATTGATGGTTAAATATGTTTTGCTAACCTTTTTTATCACCAGATGGTTCTGTTGGCATCGCTACACGGGTCGCCTAACATGTGTATGTGGAAAAAAGAAGTGACTTATATTGTTAATATAGTATATTTGCTGCATGTTTGTAAACTGTTCCTTTTCATTTAATGCGTTTTATTTACTGCTTCTCTACAATAAAGACAATTATCAAACAATTCTCTGGTTTTCAGAGTTAGAATTGCCGTTTGAAAAATAAAACTTTCTTTCAAACATGAGCTATTTACAATTATATTTATCAGCTGATCATTGGCCCTTTTAGTTGTACTCGTTGTTAGCGCTTCCTGCGACTCCCTCAATCACTACAGATTTCTTCCTCTTCTTCTTCTTAACATTACCCTTTGAGTTATATGTTATATTTTTGAATATTTTTCTTTCAGTTAAGCTCTACGTTATGCAATCAATGCTAATTCACCATCCACCATTAAGTTTTTTAATACGGCCGAATCTGCTAGTGAGCACCGTGACATTACCGTTATTCTATCTCTTTCTCTGTTTCCTATGGACATTGGGCTCGAAATGGTCTACTTCATCGCTGCCGTATATTCTGTATCTGGCGTCCCCTGTGGTGTCATGTTATGTGTACGGATGCAATTAGGAGCGCAAATCCTCTGACAAGTTATCTTTCACCGCCCGTACTTATATTCTTAAACATTCTTCTCTTTTCAGAGAGCGAGTAATGGCGCTATAACCATAAGCCATATAAGGCTAGGGCCATAGCTAATGCTTAGGTCCCAACCATTTGAAGAAAAAAGGAGCATCACTTAACCTTCTTAGCCTAAATGCTTCCAACGACCATTTGAAAAAAAAATTGTTCTGTACACCAAACAGGACACTTTAACTATTCTCTCCTACTATTCATTTCCATTTTCCTTTGATATCCACTTAAGGCTACGTGGGTTCCCCGTGTCTTCTTAAGGTGGATACCAAATCCTTCCTATCTCCAATGGTTGCATGGACGTGGCCAGGTGAGCGATTTAGGAGTGTCTTCGTGGAGATTATTGCGTGAAGAAACGGATCAGTAACTGGTTTCGTTTCATGGTGGCATGCAATGTCTTCAATGAATTATTCCTGATCGTAGCTCCATCCACGAGGTGTGCAAACGTCAATGCTAATGCTAATGCTAATATTGAAATATTGAATGCCATTTGATGTGAAGTTGGATTTCAAATGCTATTTTAATGCTTGTAGCATGTAATAAGCATTTCGAATGCAAAATAGCATTAATGAAGCGTTGTCATAACATTGCAGTAAAGCAACCGTATATTGGGCAGAAAAAGGCATTAATGTTGCGTTTAAGGTGACTTACGTAGAGACGCTTTGGAACTGCTTATTGGTTACCTGTGAAAGGAATTCGTAAATCGCTTGCATGTAGGGTAGATCACGCATTCCCAAAACATTTCTGAACTCGTGGAAAGATTGTCTCCCTCGGGCCACTAGGGTATCCAACAGTCGTGCTATGGAGGCATTATTATCTGGACAAGGCCAAACTGCGTGAGCGATGTCATCATAACCGGTTCCGCACCTACATTAAGTACTATCGACGAGGTTAATTCTGTAGAGATGTGCATCTAGCGATTAGTAGTTGAACATAAGCCTTGACATCCCACTAATGAGACCCCAAAATAATGGTTGGTGGACCGAATCACTGGTACTGTTGGGAAGACTACTGATGTAAGTTGCTACCGTGATGTCCAAAATAGTAAAAACACCTGTCAATTTTACGATGATATATAAATTAAAATCATGAAAACTAGCTAATCAGGCTGTTAGAATTAATAATTCATTATTAGGCTGTTTGCAGCAGAATTCTATTATTTTGATCTAGCTCTATAATAAAAATATAGTCAACGAAAAAAAGATCAACTGTTTCCCACTTTCATCGGCATTGTTCTAAATTTTGTAGGCTGACGTCCGCGTGTTTGGTTTTGGAACTTCACCTGTTTCGTTTCGATTTGGTTGGAATTAATTGTGTTCGTTCAACCTTCCCCTTCCGAAAAAGCTACAGTTTCAATGATAGATCCTTCAGGACTTCAGGACAGTTGACAAAAAAAAATGAATTTTAACAGGCATGTTAAATTTCCCCAAGTTTAAATTCAAGCCCAATGAGGCATAAACATCTTAATTGTTTGCAATCTTTCATACAACAGGCTAGATTCAGGCGTTATCTGGCTTAAATTTACATTTTTTTCTAGCGTTTCAAGCTTATTGCTTTCACAATTAGCTTATTGCTTGCTCTCAACTTAGTGTTCTAAATGGACTTCCTCAGTTATTAATTGAGAACCTTCCATATCAGGTACCATTTTTGCATTAGTATGATTGTGTGGAGAGAGTCCAGAAATTCTGGAGAGAGTCCAGAAATTTTCTTTAACGAAATAT
Organism: Aedes japonicus; assembly: GCA_034211315.2. NCBI lineage: Eukaryota > Metazoa > Arthropoda > Insecta > Diptera > Culicidae > Aedes > Aedes japonicus. The sequence continues at coordinate 20,411 of JASCZW010011743.1, forward strand.
TCTTACACCAGACCGTGAATCGAACCCAGCCACCTACAGCATGGTGTTGCTTTGTAGTCGCGTCTTTACCGGCTGCGCTAAGGAAGGACCCTTAAATTTTCATGAAATATCCCATTAATTTCTACCAAGCCAAACATTCCCTTTAATTTGAGCAAAAATTACATAAACTCTGCAAAGAAGCCAGAACATTTGCGCCTCCGTGAAGGTTTAAGACATGTCCAGATTCATTTTGTTTTAGTGTTCGCAAAACCTAAGTAAAGCAAAATATCAGCAAATTTTGCTGAACTTCAATGATGTTAGCAGGAATGTTTGCGGAGTTTTGTGAAATTTACCAAAATTAAGCGAAATTCTTGGAACTCTAGAAATGTATAGTTTGTAGTAGAAGTTCCATGAACACCATTAATGAAAACTTAACGATGTAAATGACACTTCCCCAAGTAGATTAAAAAAAAACCTGAAAAAGTCCATCGAGGTTCCCTAACTCCGAATAGTAGATCAAAGAAATGATCAGAAAAGTTCGAAAAACAATAAAAAAACATTCATATATCCAAAAACATTCATATATCAAAGAAGTTCATACAATATTTCAAAGATGTTCAAAGTTCATATAGAACCTTCCGTAACAATTCTCAATCTTTAATTTTCTATTTGAACACTTATCTAATTATCTGAAGTGTTGGATATCTTGGGAACTTTGATTAATATTTAGTTAAAGTTTTTTTTCGCATTTGTTTGCCTTTATTTAACAATTATAGATATAAATTATAAAAATCCTGATTCACTTGAAAAAAAATCAGCAAAGTTTCTGCTAGAATCTGTTTTTTTAAAATATTATTGAACTTTTGATAAATTCGCCAGATCTTTTGAAACTCTAAAAGCAGGTTTTTAAACTGCTTGATTTTTCAAGTAAGTAGGTTCATTAAGAGTTCTTTGATAAAAATATTGGATTCCATTCCTACATTCCTACATTCCAAACAAAATCCTAACTTCCTAACAACCTAACAAATCCTAACAATTTTTCCGAATTTCTATGGGATTTTCTAAAACGAAAAAAGTATTTGAATTTTGTTTTTGTAATAAATGGTTTTTCAGCACTTATGAAGTCGTAAGAAATTTAAAACAGTTTTGCAAATTTATTGATACTTCTGATTCGTTTTTCAATTTTTTAAGCACTTATACATAAAAGCATCCCTTAAACACTACTCTGAACGTTTACTGAGCGTTATCCAAAGCCTGAGGATTTAAAATAAATTTCAATTCCGATGCAGCCAAAACAATAATAACATTATTGATAGGTTCCATAAAGCATCTATATAATTACATTTATGTTTTTACTTTTAATAAATTTTTTATTGCTCCGTAATAGCATTTTTACCAAGTCATTTAACACGTACTTTGAATAAAATGACAAAACAATTGAATTCAAAATTCATCGATTTGAAGGATTTTTATCAAATTCATGAAACTATAATTTTTAAAAATAATCTGTTTTATTCTGATTTGTTCTGCTAAGTACACTCGTGGTAAATATTTTTTATGTTTAAAAGAAATCAGAAAGCTGAACAGTTCTATACAGTCCCGCTTATACTATCCGTTTTCTTAAATAATTTGTAGTACATACTTCATATATCAGCAACTTCAAAACATATTTTTAAATAAGGCCTTTCGTAACATGAAGCATCTATGAATGATTCACATACAACTAAAACGGCACTGAAAAATAAAAGTTGACAAATGCGTTGGCATTTTCAAAACAAATAAAGTGTAAATGAGTTTACAAACAATATTCTCTATGTAACTGTATAAATCTTTGGTCATCAGTCTGCTATCATTATGGCGGAGCTCAAAAAAATTTTCGCTCATTTTCAAAAGCTCTAAAATGATGACTTAACCTTTAGATCTGTTTGGATATTAAAAAAGTTTAATAACTAAGACCAGAAAAATCTGAGAAGTGAAACAGTTTTCTGAGATACTTTTTATGAATATTGAATGCTCTACACTATAACCTATATAACGTGATATAGAGTATCTTGATATCAGCAATAACGTAATATAGGTTGTTTTGCGGACGGGGGTATTAGGTCAACATACAAAACATACCAACTTAATATGGAAAATAAAATCGTTTCAGAATAATGTTCATTGTTTTAATTACTATCAAAGTCTGTAAAAATCTGTAACTTTATCTCAATATCTGTATAACGTCTGTGATCGATATCAGGTTTGTATGCATGATCAAATCTGACTTTAATTATCTTGGTCACGGCTGAGAATCGTTTCGTCAGATTATTACTGATCTGATAAACGTTCAGCGGTTTCGTTTTGGGCTGAAAGTAACCAACCCATGGACCAGCTGAGCTATCTGGATAAGCACGTGATCGGGTAACTTTATGAGCTACCCCATCATTCTGCGCCATAAATGATTTATCTTCCGATAAATCATCCATGGCTCTTTCGAGGAGCTTATGACGCTCAACCACTAACGCAATCATCTACAATCAATCACAGATAAACAAACTAAACCATAGCCCACTCTCTCACACGCTCTCACAAACTCTCACACACAATAAAATAGATACAATGTATTCAGGAGAGAGAAAAACAAAAACATCTATATGTATTACTGTTCTGCTGCTGCCGAGCGACGATGTGTGGCCGCGTGTACCGGCTAGACGTTGAGCTGAACGATGAAGATAATGATGACGATGATGATGATGATGATACTAGTCGGTGGTGGTTGGAAGATGAGGAAATGCACGCTGCACACGATGGACTGCTGGTGTGTGCCGTATAGATGCGGAGCAATATGGCTTTTCGTTTTCTTCTTCAGAAAACCAAAACTCGATTCCACTCGCGATCGAGAAAAAAAAACTGAAGACTTGAAACAACTCGTGAAAAGCTTCCAAAGCAACGGCGAGCGGACCGAACGAACTGCACCGTTCGATTGTTCACTGGGCAATGTGTGTTGCTGTTGTTCTACACCTTTTTTTTCAGCTGAGGGATTCCATCCAGAATGTGCCGGAAATCCCAAAAATCATACCCGATCATCATTGATTTGGATGAAACTTGGCACATGAGTTCGGTACGTTGGAAAAAAAAATTCCACTGGTGTTAAGATAATTTGGGTTCAAGAGTAACTTTTGAGATGGGCGTATGTGTTTTTTTCAACATTTTACTTGAAAAATCGTAGTTCAAAAACCATTACATTTAGAGAAAAACTTTATATAAGGGAATTGTAGGGAACTAAAAAGCCTTTCTTAAAAAAATATACACAGAAAAAAAAAATTTTTTTTTCATCAAGAAAAATCAAAAATAATTACTAAAAATAAAATATCTAAAAAACATATTTTTAATATTTCTTTAATTTGTTGTATGGATATTTGAGGAAAAAAGACACGTTTTAAAAAAAACTCTAGGATGGACGCCTTTATAATAAAAAAGTTTTTCAAATAGTGGACTTTGGTGTATATTTCAAATTTTGGTTATTCATTCTTATAAATAAATTTTGATGTTACAATATGGTTTTGAAGATCATTACAAAAAATAATGATCATAATGATAAACCACGTAAACGCAACCGTTTTCAAGATATTTCTGATTTTCTTTCAATAAAATTTCAAAACCTCAAAAAATACGCCCTTTTCATAAATTACTCGTGATATTAAAACAACAATAGCTAACGATTGTTTCTCTTGTGTTTTTAGCCTTTTTAAAACACATGTATGTGCCTCTTACTTACTCTTAACAGCTCGTCGATTGAAAAAGCTTCACTTAAAGTTATAAGACAAAAATAATGAATTATGGTTGGATTTATATTTATATATACCATTTATTAGTCTCGGTCATTGATAATATTACATAAACATTATATAAACTATTGATTGCTTTTATATATATTATGAATCCTGCCTTCTTCGTCATTCGAAAACAGTTTTACAAAAACTTCGTTTTCTGAAATTGGAACGAATGAGTGGTACTTTTGTGTACCTGCAATTGTTTTAGTCTGTCGGTAAATTTCATTCCATTCTGCTACCCCCTGTTCATACTCTCCATGTGATACATAACAAAACGACATTTTTGTTAAACAATCATCACTTTTTTGGTTCGCCCATTCGAATAACTCTAATGCACTTTTTATAGGGTGTTCATGTTGTACAGCAAGGCTTGCATATCTTGCCATTCGTTTTAATGTACCACCAATTGCATCGCAAGGTCCCTTACCCTTACCTTACCCGACCTCTAACATCATTGGAGCTTGGCAAAATAGTCAGCAGTTCGATTAATATGCTTCTTCTATATGACCCTCCGCATAATTTCATCATCTGTCCATTTCACACTTGTCGGCCCTGCGACATCTATCTCGCTGTTACTTTCATCGCTTTAGCAAATTCGCTCCCTTCATTCTCTGAGCGGCCCGACCGATACAGCCATAAAACAATTATAAATATATTGATTGCAATATTAAAACAATAGTGCTATTTATCTTGTTCTTTTCAAATGAGTCTTCTTATCATCCTGATATCAAAAGAAAAGAGGACATTAGAGTAATGTGAACGTTATAATATGAAGATCTTGGAAAATTTATCATTTCTGGTGGAAATCTCGATTAACTTAAGAAAAGAGCGAATTTTCTGAGGTTTTTTCATTCTATTGAAATAAAATCCGAAAAATCTCGAAAACGGTTGCGTTCAGGTGATTTATCATTATAATCATTATTGTTTTTAATGATCTCCAAAATCATATTGTATAATTAATTTTCATTTATAATAATGAATATCCAAAATTCGAAATATGCACCAAAGTTCGCTCTTCGGAAAACTTTTTTATTATAAGAGCGTCCATCCTAAAATTTATTTCAAAACGTGTCTTTTTTTCTCAAATTTCCACAAAACAAATTTGAAAAATATTAAAAATATGTTTTTTTATATTTGATTTTTAGTATTTATTTTCGATTTTTCTTTATGAAAAAAAATTTTTTTCAGTGTACATTTTTTTACAAAGCCTTTTTAGTTCTCTACAACTCTCCCATATAAAGTTTTTCTCTAAATGTAATGGTTTTTGAACTACGATTTTTCAAGTAAAATGTTGGAAAAAAACATACACCCATCTCAAAAGTTACTCTTGAATCCAAATAATCTTAACACCAGTGGATTTTTTTTTTCAACATACCGAAGACGTGTACCAAGTTTCATCAAAATCGAAGATAGTTGAGTTTGGTGACCGACCGATTTGGCGTGGAATCAGTCAGCTGTCAAAAAAATTAGAACTGGCTGGATTGCGTTCCATATTCAATGTAAAATAAAACAATGCATATGACAGCTTTATTTTTTTACATCGAACCTGTTCGAAAATGAAATTTAGAACGCATCGGTGAAAATTGACAATTTCGTTTGGTCCATTTAATTGTCTAAATTCAGAACAGAACTCGACCGTTGAAATCAACCTTGACCGCTAAAAATCCTAATAGGACTTTATGAAAAAGTGTCTAGAGAAACTATCAAAGTATGTTTCAAACGAATTATTCTTTTTTCACACTCGTTTACACGGCCATCTTCATCGCCTCTATTTACTTTCGGTTCGTAAGGAACGTATAAAAAAATCACTGATAGAACATGAACAAAAGAGAAAATGAGTAGCTCTGTCCTAATCATTTGTTCGATTACTTTCGAATTGGTACCTTTTTGCCACATATGTAGTGTCTTTCAGCAATATTGTCCGTTCTACGATGTAACTTTGCTCTTGCGGAAATTCCCCCAAAGGAGGCGTAAACAAAGAAATTGTTTGCAATCTTTCATACGCCATACAACAATGTTTACAATCGTTCATACAACAGGCTGGATTCAGGCGTTATCTGGCTATGATTTACATGAAATAATCCACTATTTTCTGCTACATCTAGCATTCCCTTTATCTGCATTCTTTCTTTCTATCTGTGTACCGTATTTCATAAGAAACCAACCAACCCAATATATTGACAAATATTGAGCAATTGTCAAGCGGAAGCTGAAAAGATTGAACAAGTGACTGAGATGTTGCAGAGATGAAAATATATGGGAGTTAAAATGGCCGCTCAAGTTGACTAACAGAGTGTTCAAAAGATGATGTGAAGTATGCCAAGAAAAGTTCGTCATTTTTTCAAAACCAAAAGGGAATAAGAATTAAAATTCAATCACCTTTATTTTGAAATGTTTTATCTCTACTTTGGCTTCTAAAGTGATTTATTTCATCAATACAATCCCAAGAAAAGGCTGATTTCTTGCGTCAAGGTATTAAGTGAATCGAGCTTTATTATCATGATCTTCATTCCTCGAATCGAACTGAGTTGCTGATTTGCTGACCTCTTTTTTTTTCTTTTTTCTTTCAATAACTCTTGTGCTAATTATGATTTCAATGCTGCTCGGCAATCACAATCACATCAGAAACATGCTTCGTTATCACGATCTTCATTGTTCCAATCGGCAGCGTTGGCTACAATAACTGGATTTTACACCCGTTGGCCTCCGCTCTTAATTTATATATTTCTGGTCTTCGAATTTAAATTATCGCACAGACAGTTCTTACTATATACTTATTCTAATTCTAAAAATAGTCTTTGACACATTAAAATCAAATTGCACAGACACTTCATTAAAACGGCGGCAGCAAATTTCAAATGGGTTATTTTGACCGTAAACGGTGCGATGCAATGGAAGTCGAAGAAAATCTGTACGCCGAGTTGATCTAGGAGGAACGTTGATTTCAATTTTACTCAGCAGCACAGGACAGTCTACATTGTTGTTCAAGACATCGAACACGAAAAGACGTTGCAGTAACACTCTCCTGCTAGTCAAAGAAGGCAATCTTATTAGGGCGCATCGTTGTTCGTAAGGTGGCAGACGGACAGAATCGTTCCATGGTAGCATTCGCAACGCGTATCGCAAAAAGTTCCGTTGTATGCGCTCGATCCGACTGCTCTGGACAGCATGGTAGAGGTGCCACACAAGTACACCATATTCTAATACACTGCGTACAAGTGAGCAGTAGAGCGATTTCAAACAATATACGTCCTCAAACTGCTGTGTGTTTCGTTTTATAAAGCCAAGCACCGCATATGCCTTACCAGTTGTTGCAGCTACATGTTGACTGAAATTTAACTTACTGTCTAGCAGAATGCCCAAATCTTTGACAGTATCAACCCTACGGATGCTTGCTGTAGACATTTGGTAGTCAAACACGATAGTGTTTCTTTTACGGCAGAATGAGATGACATTACATTTCCGTACATTTACATCCATTCCGTTGAGTGAGCACCAGTTTAACAGTAGGTCGATATCCGCTTGGATGGCACAGCAATCAACCAATGAGGTTATTACTCGAAAAGAATTTTAGGTCGTCAGCAAACATAAACTTTGGGGACTTAACAGTACTGCATATATCGTTGGCGAATAGAACAAATAGTAACGGGCCCAAATGACTTCCTTGGGGTACGCCCGATGTGACTATGAAAGGGTCCGATGTCGCTCCATTAATGCGTACGAATGCACTACGCTCAGTGAGGTAAGAAAGTATCCACCGTGTCAACCACTCCGGGAATCCCATTTTTTCTAATTTTGCAACTGCCAGAAAATGCGGCACCCTGTCAAACGCTTTGGCAAAATCAATGTAAATAGCATCAACTTGCTGACGCTTCTCGAGTGCGGTGTTTAGCGACGAAACGTAAGCCATTAGGTTAGTCGTTGTCGAACGTTTCCGTACAAATCCATGTTGGTGCTCGGAGATGACGTGTTGCACCTTTGGATAGAAGAATCGTGAATGAGACTCTCAAATACCTTTGGTACACAGCTCAAAATTGCGATAGCACGATAGTTCTCTACGTCATGAATGCTTCCCGCTTTGTGAACGGGAGTAATTGCAGCTTTCTTCCATAAACTCGGGAATGTTCCTTCCACCATGGATCGATTAAAAATTATACTTGCGGGTACTGCAAGCGACTCAGCGCATTTCTTGACAAAAAGTGGTGGAAGGCGATCCGGTCCGGCACCTTTTGAAGCGTCTATCGATTGGAACTTATCGAAAACATCCCTCGGAGAAAAATTGAAAGGTGCAAGGTTCAGGTCGTACCGCGGCAGACTGTTTAAGTACATTTCAGACGAAGGTGGTTGGTTTTCACTTAACACACTTCGAAAGAAAGACGAAAACAAGTGTGCGGCATCTTATTTATTTATTTATTGTCGTCAATCATAAGTAGACCATATAATATATATTAAATATAATATAATATTATTCATTCTTGTATGTTCTGGTTTCTTATGGAGCTAAAATACTGTTTTAGTTTATGCCGAGACATTGTAAAGTCAATGATTTCGCAGTGTTTATTGTAAGAGGCCATCATGCGATTTATTGGTCCATTTGTTGCATAGTTTGTGCGACGATGGCTGATGGCGAATAGGTTACGATTTCGAAGTTGCCGAATAGGTGCATATATGTTTAATTTTGATAAAAGTTCTGGTGAGTCAATACGCTGCGAAACGATATCGTTTACAAATGAAACGCTTGCATACTCACGACGCTCTTTCAATGTTTGGATGTTTATAAGCATGCAACGCGCTTCATTTGATGGAAGACGAAATGATGTCCAACCCAACCTACGAAGAGCATATAATAGAAATTGCTTTTTGTACTGATTCTATTCTGTTTTCGTGTGTGGTTAAATGAGGAGACCATACAATGCTGCAATATTCTAGAATAGACCTAACATAAGCTATGTATAGTGTTTTAATAGTGTATGGGTCCTGAAAATTATGACAAAAGCGCTTAATAAAGCCCAGCATGTTATTTGCCCTGTGAATAATTGTGTTGTAGTGGTCTATGAAATTAAGTTTGGAGTCTTAGATTATTCCTAAGTCCCTAACTCTTTCACATTTTTCTACTTTCTGATTACCTAGTGAAATTGGTATGTTTGGTGTTGTTATTTTTATGCTAAATGATATTGAGTTGCATTTTTTACATTCAGCTCTAATAGGCTTTTTTACACCATGTGTAGAATATGTTTATTTCATTCTGGAATAAGTTGATGTCTTCCTTATTTCGTATTTCCAAATAAAGCTTCATGTCATCGGCATAGATTAGTACTTTAATATTTTTAAGAATGAAGGAAATGTCATTTACGTACAAAATAAAAAGAAGGGGTCCTAAATGAGAGCCTTGTGGGACACCAGAAGTGACTTGAATAGGATTTGATTTCTTTCCATTTAATTTTATTATTTGTTGGCGGCTGGTTAAGTATGATTCAAGCCATTTCAAGAGTCCAGGTTCAATCCCATGTTTTGTAGTTTGAAAAGTAGCATTGGTATGTCAATACGATCAAAAGCCTTGCTAAAGTCTGTATAGAGAGCTTCTACGTGGTTTCCATTATCCATTGCATTCAATGAGTAGTCTATAAATTCAATTAAATTTGTCGAGGTTGAACGGCCCTTAAAAAGCCGTGTTGCTTGTCAGTTATTTGATTTTTGATTTGGAAAAATAATTTTTCATTGACAATTGCCTCGAAAAGTTTAGGAATACAAGAGATAATGGCTATTCCACGATAATCACGTATGTCAGATTTTCGTCCAGATTTGAAAATAGGGACCAAAAATGAGCTTTTCCATATTGTTGGGAAAATTCCTGATTCCAGTGACATATTAAAGAGCCAAAACAATGGAGATGTGAGTTCCATTGCTAAACTCTTCATGAACACTGGAGGAATTCCGTCAGGTCCAGGACCTTTTGCGGCGTCCAAATTTTTTAATGCTTGGAAAATATCTTGCACATACAATTGGATGACGCCAATGCTCCCAGTAAATTCAGGGTAAATGCAAAATATTCGCGATCGCGATCCTCTTCAGAAAATGTCGTATAGATTTCTTGAAAAAATGTTGCAAAAAGATTGCAATTTTTTCCGAGTTATCACCGACACGTTCATCAAGGTACATTGTAGATGGAAAATTGTCAGATTTTAAATTGGTTTTACGTAATTGAAGAAGTTCTTCGGGCATGACTTTATTTCAAGTTCAGTTTTTGTATTGTATTCTTCAAGCGCAATACCCATGGCTAGATTCAATTGGTCGCATATGTCCAGATAGTTTGCTTAAATTTTCACTACTGTTGAATTTTTTTGAAAATTTTGTGAGCTTTCTGCTTTCGATTTTAAATTTTTGATTTGTCTGTTAAACCAGACTGGATCCCTCGTATTTCGGTGACGTCGTTTTTCTTCAAAGGTATTTCTTGCAAAATTATTTCCGATAAAATTTTGATGAAAATGTCTACAGCAGTTTCGACATTTCCTTCATTCTTGAAAATTTCCTGCCAGTTTACATTGTTTAGTTTGCTTCTGATATTTAGCATAATTAGCTAGTCTGTATTCAAAAGACTTCTTCAAATTCACAGTCGTTGGGTCTTTGATATTCATGTATAAATAAAGAATATTCGATTGCCGTGTGACGCATTTCATTTTTCCATAATGGGTTCAGCGATTCAGTCACACAGAAATCTTCT
>JASCZW010011744.1:0-15443 GCA_034211315.2 Aedes japonicus
CCTAATATACACTGATCATTGACCGCTAACTTACGCGTTAAACTCGAAGTCTTCTCATCTGCCACACGAGGAACGTTATCTCGAATATATATCTAGTTTCACCAAGTCGATTGAACATATTAGCGGAAAGGACCATTTTGAGGCAGACGCGCTTTCACGGGTCGATAGCATTGCGATCCCGTCCACGGTCGACTTCTATGAGTTGGCAGAAAATCAAAAGAATCACCAAAAGAATCACGTGTGTCGACGCAAAACATTGGAGTAACAGACTACCTTTAATCATGCTGGGATTGTGCACAACCGTCAAGGAAGATATCGGTTGTTCAGTTGCCGAAATGGTATATGACCAAACGCTTCGTGTACCTGGCGAGTTTTTTGATGCACCTGTATTGGAGGGTTGTCGTTCAGATTTCGTCAAGTCGTTGCGCCAAGTAATGCAGCAAATAAACCCAGCAGAGAACATACACCACCACAAAAAGCGTGTTTTCCTTCCGAAGGATCTTAACACCACCAAATACGTATTCGTCAGGGTGGATACCGTCAAACGCCCTCTACAGCATCCATATTAGGGTCCATTTGAAGTGTTGAAGCGGAACGATAACTACATGGAGTTGAACGTAAATGGTAAGAACCAGACAATTTCGATAGACCGTCTTAAAGCAGCGTACATGTTCAACAACGAACTGATGGAAGAATCCAAGGACGCCCATACCAAAATTAGTTCCTCTGGACATCGCGTGAGATTCCTGGTGTAATTGGAGGGGGGTACTGTGGCAGCACTGCCCTCGTAAGCGATCAGTACTACCTACGAAAGAGAGAACAACTATATACCTTCGGATTTCCTTTTACTTGTCATTATTAAAGAGTAAGACGTAATAAAAACACGCGGACATAGCTATCGTGTCCAACGCGTTTATTAATATTCTTTCGGTTGTATCACATCCGTCTATCGGAACATTCGCCGTTGAGTTCCCACAAAGCCATAAAAAACTATCCCAAACCTAACAATGTTGACGAAGTACGTAGATTCGTTGCATTCTGCAACTACTACCGAAAATTCGTACCAAATTTTGCGGATGTAGCTCCCCCATTAAATGCCTTGCTCAAAAAGGGAGTCCAGTTCCAATGGACAGACGCTCAAGAACAAGGTTTTCATAAATTGAAACAAACCTTGATGGAACCATATATACTGAGATACCCTGATTTTTCACGAGAATTTATTTTAACCACAGATGCATCAAACTATGCATGTGGAGCAGTCCTTTCTCAACGTTATCCAGAGGGAAATTTTCCAGTAGCTTTTGCTAGCAGAAGTTTTACTCAAGGCGAACGTAATAAGCCTATCATTGAAAAAGAATTAGCAGCAATTCATTGGGCTGTTAATTATTTTAAATCGTACTTATATGGCCAAAGATTCACAATTAAAACGGATCACAGACCTTTAGTATATTTGTTTAATATGAAAAAGCCAACTTCTTAATTAACGTTGATGAGACTTGATTTAGAAGAATATAATTTTAACATTGAATTTCTAGCTGGAGTTATCACAATTTGCTCCGAGTCGTAGAGCTGTCCATCGACGGGTGGTTGCGTGGAGGTACTGCCACTTGGATTGCCCCAGCCTGGCGGAGGAGCCTGCGTGGGGGCGTCGGCGGCTGTCGCGAATCGATGCTGAACGAAGGTTTACGGGTGGTTTGCATGGCGGTGATTTAATGGGATCGGCGGTAGGTTTGGCACTTGGTACCGAAGTGTCGGGAAATTATCCTCGACCATTCGAGGTGGCGGATGGCGTTGACCATACCGGATCTTGGTGGACGCCTGCTTGCGGATCGCCAGAAACTCCGCACGTTTTGGAAAGGTTCGGTTGGCGTGAGTGCTCCGGCACACTTGCCACACTGTGGTTTCATGTGGCAGTTTCGGGTTCCATGGCCGAACACAAGGCAGTCGTGTTGCCTCGGGCGATAACGGTCCCACTCGATAATGACGTTGAAGAGGGCCCGTGTTGTCAATAGGTCCGCCATCGTGGCGGAACCCTTCTCCAGGTTGACCAGATAGAATTGGTCCCGGTGATCGCCCTGTTGCTGTCGTCTTATAGGGAACACCTTCACTGGTTTAAGAGCGGCCACTTGCAGCTCAGCGACTATTTCCTCCGGGGGTGAATTCTGGAAGGCCACGCAGAATCACCTTCAGCAGCTTGTTTCCGGATGCGTCGTGAGTGTAAAACTCGTGGTGCTTGGCGACTAGGTGAGCGCCAACAGCACGGTAGTCAGCCTCCGTCGAGCACATTATCTTTGTGCCCGTACTGCACAGCTTGTACAGCGGATTAACTTTAATCACTGCCAGCTCCGTCGTGAGGGCAGTCATATCTCTTGATCTGGTGAATAGCGACGGGATCTTCATATTATATTGGTATGTTAGCTATGTTCTCGCTTTGTTTAAATGTACAGAGGTCGGTCGCGCGACTTGTCAAACTTCGCATCGCGGTTAAAAGAAAGTCGATAGACACGCTCAATAGTGATTACCAAGTTGAAGACTTTCAGCCCAGGGCTGGTTCATCTCCCGGCGTAGTCACTTAGATATCATTGTCCGGGGGTGAGATAAGAACTCGTTACTTTGGCGTGAGAGGTATGGATGTTAACCACTACGCCGGGGTTTCCCCGTTTATTTTTGTATGTTTATTTATTTAATAGGCGCTTGATGAATCCCCGTCACCACCAGGTGGCAGAATAATCGCACGAAAAATTGCAAAAATCAGTCCATTATTTTTGTTGCAAAATTTCAATCTAATTTATTTGAAAATCAATGTAATTCATCTGAATTTGTTTAAAATCGCGAAATGGACGTTTCTTTCCAACGAAAATCTATCGGATTTTCATAACTTATGTGTTTGTTTATATTTTATTAATATCCATAATTTTTTGCCTTTCTTTTTCAGATTATTACACAATCATTACGAGCAATACATAGTAGACTTAAAAATATTCGATACTAAAGATGTAACCTACTAAAAGATTTCTGCTTATCATGTCAACTGATTCTCCTTGTAGTCCTATCAAATTAGTCGCTTTCATTATCTCAGATTTCATATATAGTTTATAGCTTTGTTTCGACTGTTCTTTTTTTCCTATCTGTAAATAATCGTCATACCGTTTGCCTTCAAAATAAATGCCCTCCAACTTGAAATAAGAATGAAACAACGAGAACTTACCACATTTCGCGACCTAAAAACTGCATGCGTCTATTTGTTGGGGTTTAGTTTAATTTAACGTAATACCGGCGAATGAAACCTCTAGGCTACTGTCGGTGCTCTCCATCCGACTTCGGATGTGGGCGAGTGTGTTTTGGTAATGCATCTCGATCTGTTTGGTTTCCTCCGTCGGTTCCAGATTGGGGAGTTCCTCGTTGATTTTTGCAATTAACTGGAATCGTAAGGCAATGAGTGGAAATTGCGCCGGATGATAGGATTGCGGTACGAATCTCACCTGATTTAGCATGGAAACCGTTATCTGAGCGTTACCTCGTTGGTAGTAGAACAGGTAGTGGTTCAGCAGTTCTACGTACAACTGCACCTGGACGCCTACGTCCAAACACTGGGAGGCAATCTTGGCTGCCTTTTTGAGGCATTCGAGCGTTCGCTTCTCGTCACGCAGCTCCTGGCCGTTTTGTCTAGCGGTGATGGAAAGGGAAGAGAGCGTTATTGGAATGGATTTCTACTAAGTGCCATGCGTCTCCATGAAAATACTGATGGAAGGTGCAGCATATAAAATCAACTTACTTTCCACTCCAGAACAGACTGGCACAGGTGACCACGGCACGGCACTGGTCCGGTTTTTTCAACAATTTCGAAGCCGCCAAGGCGCAGTTCGTTCTCAGAGGTTCCGCATTCTCTTCGGAGAAGCACGTCATTTGTTCCACCGTCGACACAATCAGCGTGATCGCGGCAAACTGCGATTTAGAGTCGGAAATTTCATCTTCATAGAGGGAAAAAGCCTGCAGAGAGTGTGTTTTTGTGATCAGACGGGAATTGAATATCAATACCAGGTTTTCGGCATTTTAAGCATTTTTCTTTTCTAGACTAGTCATAGAAACCGAGAATAAAGACTGTATTCGATGAAATTTGGACACACAAAATAGGTCACCAAAAATTTTCCTTGAGCCCGATTCTTTTCAAACCTTTTGGAAATAAAGTACAACTAAATGGTTAAGTTTTGACATCATTGGTTTATTGAACCTCTTCTCCCAACCCAAATGCCCGCACCTTTGCCTTGACCCCTTTCATCAACTTTTGGGCAATGATAGGACCGACTTGCTTACTTACTTTTAACCACACTTTCTTTAGTTCAAGTTCATTTTCTATCAGTTTTTGGAGTTTTAACGAGCTTTGCCCTCATGATTGCCCAAAATTTTTCAATTGGGCGAAGTTCCGGAGTGTTTGGAGGGTTGACGTCTTTTGGTACAAAAACTACATTATTATCTTTGTACCAGTCTAAGACGGGCCGGGCATAGTGGTAAGATGCCAAATCCGGCCAAAACAGTGTCGGGCCATCGTGAGATCTCAAGAAGGGCAGAAGTCGTTTTTGGAGGCATTCGTCCTTGTAGATTTGTCCGTTGACGGTCCCAGAGGTGATGAAGGGCTGACTCATTTTGCCACATCCGCAGATCGCTTGCCAGACAAGGAATTTTTTGGCGAATTTCGACAGTTTCTTCTTCGGTACCCTCTACGGAACGGCCAACTTAGAGGTGGCAACGTAGTGTTCCTGTCCTGGCATTTGTTTGGTGTCGGCTTTAATGTAGGTCTCATCGTCCATCACTATGCAGTATCACTGGCATCACTGTTTGCTTGCACTTGTTTACCTTACTGAGCGCATATTTTGTTTATGTTTCTCTCCGTTTCATATCGTGCTATAATTACTCATTCATCGTTCTCGGTGTTATTAATATTTACCTTTCAACGTTGCGACTGAAGTCTTGTTTGTGTGCTGAGCTAGTTTTTAAGAATTAGTTTTGTGATTTCGTGAAAGTGGTAATTAAACATTTCCCCTACCACCTCCCTTCGCTCGATTTTTGTTTTGTTTTGTGTGAGTGGAAACTTTCGAACATCGATAGCCGACAAAATTTTGTCCAAGCTTTCAAGCCTATCATCGCTATAAAGCTTCGCCACCGTTTTAATTCACCACTTGTGCTACGTGTCGTCTACAGCAAGGCGTTGTGATCACCGTTGAGGGACATGGAAAAAAATTGCGCTAAATGTAGTCTGACCATTACTGGCATTGATTATGTTGCCTGCCGTGGTTACTGTGGTTCCATGTTCCACATGACATGTTCTGGTGTGTCTCGAGCACTATTGGGCTATTTCTCGACACATCGGAAAAACCTATACTGGATGTGCGATCATTGTGCTGATTTGTTCGGTAACTCCCATCTCCGAACCATAACGAAACATGCGGATGAAAAATCACCTCTGACATCGCTTACTGATGCTATTAATAACGGAATCAAACGGAAATAAAGAAGATTTCTTCCAAGCCTGTACTGTCATTACAGTCCCCAAAACTTAGTCGCTGGCCGACAGCTAGTGAATCAATGCGTGCCAATAAACGGCCCCGAGAATTCGATTCAGGGGTACGCACATCTTCTGAGTGTCAATCCGGATCAAAGCACCTCAATCTAAACGTTGTTTCAGTACCTATCAGCATAAAACCAGTTGATAAGTTTTGGCTGTATTTTTCACGTATTAAACCTGATGTGACGAACGAAGCAATTATGGAAATGGTTAAGGCGAATTTAGGACTGGATAACAATCCCGATGTGGTAAAGCTGGTGGCCAGAGGTACTGACACAAGCAACATGTCATTTATCTCGTTCAAAGTCGGTCTCGATCCAGCCTTGAAGAACGACGCACTTGATTCCTCGACATGGCCAGAGGGAATAATGTTTCAACTGTTCGAGGACTACAGCTCCCAAAAATTTCGGAGACTGTCTACTGCAAATTCAGGTGCATAACCAGTAGCACTCAGAGCTACCCCAACAGTGACAGCACAACTACAAGCAAGACTCGATCACAAGATTTTACTCCGGGACGCACCGAACACAGCACTCTGGAAGCCTTCGATCCCCCCCCCGTAGTCGAGCCATTCCAGCCAGCGATCAACAGCCGTCCCGGCCCTACGTGTGGGTGCGAAGGGGCTTTCAAAACGTGAATACACGTAAGTACCAATGCGCTAAATGCCCTTCAAGATCTGATCCGCCCTCCGTTTACAGTGTTTTTCATTGTTTGACGCATTTCAACAATCCCAGCTTGTGAGCCGAACACCGAGACGCACCGAACACAGCACTATGGAAGCCCTCGATCCCCCCACCGTAGTCGAGCCACTCCCGCCACCGACCAGCAGCCGTCCCGGCCCTACGTGTGGGTGTGGGGAAATGGGCTTCCGAAACGTGAATTCAGCCAAGTACGTTTGCACTAATTGCCCAACGAGACATGAATCGCTCTCCGATTCCAGGCCAAAATCCAGCTTATCAGTATACTACCAGAATGTGCGAGGTATGCGCACCAAAATTGCTCGCCTTCGTATGATGCTGTCTAGTTGCGACTACGATTTGCTCGTTATCACCGAAACCTGGCTTCGTGACGACATCAAAAGCGCAGAGATTTCTTCCGACTACACATTTTTCCGCTGCGACCGCAGTGCAGCAAGCAGTCATCACTCACGAGGTGGTGGTGTGCTGATTACTGTGAAGCATCATTTACGCTGCGAGGCGATTCCACTGTCAAATAGCGAACAATTGGAGCAAGTAGCTGTTCGGGTGAGTTTGGATCACTGCTCCCTTTACATCATCACAATTTATATCCCCCCCAACTCATCCGCTGACCGGTATTCTGACCATGCTAATGCAGTGCAGGGCCTTGTAAACAGTGCGTCAGCAGAGGATATCATTTTGTCTTTGGGTGACTTCAACCTCCCAAATTTGCGATGGCAGTTGGACGAAGAGTTAAATGGCTACATCCCTACAAACATTACATCAGAACACGAGCAGTCTCTCATCGAAGCATTATTTGCTACCGGTCTTCGGCAAGTTAATCACTTCGAGAACATCAACAGTCGAATCCTTGACCTAGTTTTTGTTAGTCTGCCAGAACTTCTAGATCTAGTTGAGCCTCCTGCACCACTTTTACCAGTTGACAACCATCATGCGCCGTTCGTTTTAATATTCGACGTGGGCGACGTTATTCCGACCACGCTCGATGAAGTTGACAGTTTTGGCTATGATTTTAACAGGTGTGATTTCGATCAGTTGAATATAGCGTTTGAAGAGGTTGATTGGAGCTTTCTCGCGAGGACCGTAACGCTCGATGAAACATTTGCAGCATTTTACGACAAGCTCTTCGAAATTTGCAGCATTTTTGTACCGCGCAAACGACGTGCGGTTAACTTAACTTTCAAGAAACCGTGGTGGACCTCTGAGTTGAGACATCTTCGCAACTTACTTAGGAAGGCACGCAATCACTATTTCCTCTCGAAATCTGAAGCCGACAAAACCATTCTAAGAGAAGTTGAGACAACATTCAAATCTGTTTTGCAATCCACTCACGACGACTATTTATCCGAGATTCAAGCAAGCATCAAACAGGATCCAACACGTTTCTGGGGTTTCGTTAGAAAACTGAGATCCTCTGCTAGCATCCCTTGCAACATAACATACGGCTCATGCTAGCTCTAACGCAGAAGCCGCTAACCTCTTCGCCGAATTCTTCGAGAATGTATTCAGTAAGTCGTGTCCTGTACCTCGTCACAATTGCTTCGCGCATATTCCTTCGCACAACATTAACTTTCCCGTCATCCAATTCTCCTATGATGAAGTGCTGAATGGCATTAACAATCTCGACTCCAAAAAAGGACCCGGAACAGACGGCATACCACCACTACTCCTGAAAAAAGTGTGCTCTGGGCCTCGCAGCCCCTGTTACGATATTATTCAACCGATCGCTTAGCGAAAAAACATTTCCTTCCGTTTGGAAGAATGCTTCTATCGTCTCCATCCATAAGTCAGGAAACGTCAACCGAGTCGCAAACTATCGTGGTGTTTCCATACTGTGTTGTTTAAGCAAAGTTTTCGAAAAGTTGATGCACAATGTCCTCTACACAGTAGCCGCACCATTAATATCTGAAAATCAACATGGCTTCATGAAACATCGCTCAAGAACAACAAACTTGATGTGCTACGTTACCTCACTGTCACGAGAAATTGAATTGGGAAGGCAAGTGGACGCGGTGTATATCGATTTTGCTAGAGCATTCGACACAGTTCCTCATATTTTTATCATTGAAAAATTCAAACGCATCGGCTATCCTGACTGGCTAATGAAGTGGCTTTTTTCATACCTCTCTGGCCGACCAGCGCACGTAGTGGTCAATTCATCAAGATCTCGTAACTCAACATCACGTCAGGAGTACCCCAAGGCAGCGTATTTGGCCCGCTGTTATTTAACATCTTCGTTAACGATTTGTGCTTGTGCCTCTCGTCGTTCAAACTATCGTTCGCCGATGATCTTAAATTTTTTCGCGTAATATGTTCTCCACGCGACTGTTTCGCCTTACAAGAGGATATTAACACATTGTTAATCTGGTGTAGCGATAATGGCATGCATGTTAATAACAATAAATGCATAGTTATATCCTTCACTCGCTGCAACAATCCCGCTCATCACCAGTACAGCATGGGGTCCGCGCATCTGGATCGTGTGGCTTCAATCTCATTGTTAGGGCTAATCCGACGGCACGCCTCTGAGTTCAACAATATCTATGCTTTAAAATCACTCTATTGCAGTTTGGTACGGAGCATCCTCTAGTATGCGGCCCCCGTTTGGTCTCCTTATTATGTGGCACCCATCGTTTCTATTGAACGTGTACAGAAGAAGTTCATTCGTTTCGCACTTCGTTCACTTGCTTGGAATGACCCGGACAATAAGTTTGGAACTACTGACTGTCAGGTGTGTTAAAATGCAGCGTCTGCTGGTTTTTGACATCCTAATCGGCGTTATTGACTGCCCTGCGCTGCTTGAGCAGATTTCACTGAACGTTCCTCCTCGTCGACTTCGAAATTATCTGATGCTTGCTGCTCCTTATCACCGCACCAATTATGGCTACAATAATCCGTTAGATTCGTGCCTTCGCACTTTCAATTCTGTATGTGACGAATTCGACTTTGATATGTCCAAAAATGTTTTTAAAAATCAAATAAGTAGAATTTTCTCTGAGGTTATGTTAGGTTGGTGTAAAACTCAATTGACGCAACACAATGAAATACATTCAGTTAAAATTTCAATAATTTTTACCCACACGCTAAAAAGTTACGAACAATTGCGTGTGTCCAAATTTCATCGAATACAGTCTTTACAGACAACTCAGAACTATGCTTCACAACTTACCTGGGTCATAAAATCATACGCCACCGTCTCGTGATTCGTGTAGGCAATCTGTCCAATGCACAATGCTCCCTGCAGATACAGCCGCAAGGCCAGCTCCGGCAGTTCGGACTTCGCCAGCACGGCAATCGTACTGTGACAGAACTGCAGAATCTTCTGGCACTTTTTGTCCCACATCTCATCTTCGGCGGCAATCGATTTGTACTTGTATGCCAACTGGTAGGCCTGGAACACCAGCGGCGGGAGGACGTACCGAATCCGCTGCTGGCCACCCAGACCGAAATGCTTCCTCGCTGCGGTCAATATCTTGTACTGTGTATCCGGTTCGTCCGAACGTAGAAGGTGCACGAATCGTCCGACAATTCCTTGCTCTTCGGCAAAGTCCTCCGGATCAATTTTGTCCCCCGGCTGGTCGTCTTGATCTCGAATCAAAGGTGAAATCATACCCAAAACACTATCTACATTCTCGGCCAACGGGATGAGAGTTTCGTTTTCCAGCACATTCATCACAATGTAGAGGGACAGGGCCTTCCGAGAGGTATAGTCGAACTTTTCCAGCAGCGGGGCGAAGAACTGCAACTTCAAAATCTTGAGAATGTTGTTGTAGAAGTCTACGCAAAGACGAAGTAGACGTGACAGTTCCTGGTTCACCGATAGCGAGTGAGAAATGCTGTGGAGATGGAAAAATGTATCAAAATCTATTCCGAAATCATCGAAAATTGGCGTCACATGCGTGATTGACGTAACAACAACAAACTAAAACAAACAACAAACTAGAAACACAAACAAATTTACGTCAATCATCTACCACCACCTGACGCCAGCAGGAGTTACCAATACTTGGTCATATTCAGCCGATCGAGTATCTGCGTCGTAGTCTCCAGCACATTGTCGATGTAATCAATCCGATCGGGATAGACTTTTTGGGCAAGGCTGATTAGGGCAACCTGAAGTGAAACCGTGTCCTCCAGTGGCATATCCGTCCTCAACTGGACAATGTAGGCGATTTGAGTGCTGAAAACTTTAAAAAGCTCAAATTCTTGTGAAATTGCCGAGATGACTGTCGTCCCAGATAAGGATTGGACGACTGTTGCATTCCTCAGGTTGTACAAAGCCAGTCGGTCAATTAAGGAAATGATAATATTCTTCACATTGACTCCAGGTTGTAGCTGGGCACAGGACTTCAGGAACGGATCCA
This sequence comes from Aedes japonicus, assembly GCA_034211315.2. Classification (NCBI taxonomy): domain Eukaryota; kingdom Metazoa; phylum Arthropoda; class Insecta; order Diptera; family Culicidae; genus Aedes; species Aedes japonicus. The sequence continues at coordinate 10,626 of JASCZW010011744.1, forward strand.
ACGTCAGCAGATGAAATTCATCCGGGAATACTTGAATGATACATTCCATCAGATACTCTTGAGCGATGGCATCGCGACAGCTAACCACTTGTTCCAGAATACCGGGCAGAATCAGCCGCTGGTAGATCTCCAACGTGGCTGACTCGAGTTGCGAAAGCCGAACCAGATTGGTTCCAACCAGAATTTTCAACTCTTCCCGTTCCTTTTCCCGGCGTGCGCGCTCGCTCGAATGACCTTGGTGCTGGATGCGAACCCACAGTTTGTTCATTTCGGCGAAATTAGTCAGCACAAAGTCGATCGCATCGATGACGGTGCCTTCGTGTTCGTCTCCATTGCTCAATACATCGGGAAGAATGTTCCTGGTGCACTGCAGAAGATAGTTTCGCAGGAACAAACCTCGCAGCGGGTGTTGAACTCCACGACACATCTCAACCAAGTCCTTCAGGATGCTCCTTTTGAGCGAAGAGTTGGTCTTGATATAGACGAGCCCGACCGTGATGAGGAGATACAATCGCGGCACAATGTTCCCGGCGTACTGAACGTGTTCGTAGAGGTCCGGTACCTTGCGACCCTTCTGGAACTCATCGAGCAAGTAGTGTTCGAAGTGCCTCAGCTCGTCCGTAATGGCCATGTACAGCTCGTAGTAGCTCTTCGGCGACAGAAGGGACGTGCGCAGTTCGCCGAGCATGGTGGAAGCACAGCGCATGGCCTCCATCAGGCGGCCCTTGTCCAGGAAGCGTTTCATCTGGAACGCCTGGGCGCGCACCACGGTGATGGCATCGCTCAGCAGTTTGTCCTGCTCGTCTAGCGAGTTGATCGGCGTTTGCGGCTGGAAAAGGAGGGAATTGTTTCAGTCAGTTAGGCGGTGGTAAGAATTTGTACTTGAACTTTTGTTCTATGAAACTTTTGTTTTTTTTTTAAATTATCTCTTAAATATCCCAAAATGAGCTAACTGTTTTTCTACTAACGTTTGCATTAAAACAAATTGACATTTTTCGAATGGTGATAAAAAAAAGCTAAGACAGATAATTGCTTTTGATAAATTTTCCATGAAATTAATTATTTAAGCTTATTTGCAACAAACAATTCTACGCCCTTGCGAGCGGCCTTCCGGCAGTTAGCCGGTAGGTATGTTTTTGAGTTCTTTCTTCGTTTTATTTATCAATTTCTCCTCAGTTTTCGCGACAAAATTGCTGGAGTAGATATTACGCTTCAGGTGGGCCCAGAAATTCTCGATGGGACGCTGCTGCGGGACGTTGGGCGGGTTCGCCGACTTGGGTACCACATCGATTTTCAGCCGCTCCATCTCCTCCAACGATCGCTTCGAGTAGTGGGCCGACGCCAGATGCGGCCAGAACACCGCGTCCTTACCCTTATGGTATTTCTTGATGAACGACGCAACTTCCGGCAGGCATTTCGTACTATAAATTTCCCCGTGCACGGCTAGTCCGGAGCAAAAGAAGAGCGGCTTTGACATTCCCTTCTCACTGATTGTCAACCACAGCAGCACCTCCAATACGCCTATTTATAAGATTTCACACCGATGTTTATTATAAATAAATAAAATGAATGCCAAATTTAAAGTTATATTTTATTTCTTTTTATTCTTACTCCAATTATTTTGTCAACTACTCATCATCACTGAACAGAGCGAAGGAATCGTCATTGTCTACATCATCAACAAAGTATGAAGAAATATCATCATTATCTGAATGGTGGTTATTCGAAACTGGTTTCCGCTTTCCAGGTACTGATGGATCAGAAGAAAGCAGCATATAATTCATCAGGTCTGTGTTGGTATTCACTCTAGAAGATTTTCTCGTATGCTTCAAACGATTTCCTCTAATAATCTTGTGTGTGGCTTCCAACGCTTTCTCGGATAATTGGCCAACGGGCAGTTCACAGGCTTCCATAATGTCTGAACTGTGCAGCAATAATTTATGAACAGTTACAGACATATAATACCAGCTATACAGTTTTAGATAACGCTCTTTTGTACGGAATAAAGTTGCTTGTACTTATACAAGTCAACTTTCCTTCCTGATGACAAAATACGAAGAATCGTTGCAAAATTTCCAATGAGTTCCGAGTCAATTCCTGTAATTTCCGAACTGGTATTTGGGTTCGCGAAAAATTTCCGTGCAGTGTTGCCATCGTTACTCGAACCGTATCCTGGCTTCGGCTTGTCGACGATTAGACCCATCTTAGTTTTGAACTTGTCCTGTATTTCTTTTTTCTTACATTCGAATATTTGTTTATGCTCAGTTGCTTTCACTTGCCATGTCTTGAAGTCCAGCCTGTGTGAATGAAAAACAGTTATATTTTTTTCATATTACAAAATGTTTAGTTTACCTATAAGCGATGTGGATGAAACAATCAAAGCTTTTGATCCAGCAATGGAGTGGTGAAACGCCAAATTTATAGTTTTCCTTATTGGGGACTTTTTCTTCAACTTTCGATGAATTCATTTCTTTCGGCAGGGCTCCACAAATGACACATTTAGCAGAAGTTTTATTTCCGGAGAGTACGTTGCAAACCTTTCCGTCAATCATCGTCAGAAGAAATTCAAAGTTGACGTCAATCTGCACATTGTTGTCGGTGATTGTGAAAGTATGCAGCTCTTTGATTTTATCCTCAATTTCTGTTTGGATGTTCCAAATTGTGTGGGAATCTTCCTTAGTGAATACAAACTTGATTGGTCTACAGAATGATGTTGAACATGGCCGCGGATTTGATTAGAGGATAGTGTTGTTTTCAATGTCGATAACTTTTAATGGAACTAGAGCCACGACAAGCAGGCCTCAGCACCGAATTTTTTTTTTGTAGGTGCTATGTCCTGAGCTTCCATCAAAACCCAATTTGAATACAAGTTTTACCGTCCTTGAGCTCTCTACCGAAAGTTGCTGCATAATGCTTAGCGAGGTACAATTCATTAGGTCTTGCAAATCAACTTCAGCGGAATTTTCAGATGCGGAAATCTGCTTCGGAATGATTTTTTTGCTTTTCCCTTTTCAACGCGTAAAGGCTAGGGAGCAGATTTGCATGTACCTCGTTTAAAGTACTTAGAAGCAGATTGTACTTTCTCTCGGATAAATCCAAGTCAATATACAACGCCAGTGCTTGTGCCGCTGTCATAACCTTTTCCTGTTTTGCGCTTGAGCTACTTGATATATTGGCCGCAAATGCTAGCTCCTCGGGTTCATTATTATTGATGAGGTCTCAACACGCCGTTTCTTGGTTTTATTTGAACATTTCTGAAACGGTTTTTGAGGTCTTTCCTTGGCGATATTGAATGAAGACTCAGCAATTCCTTCAATATTTGTATTCTGATTGCGAGGAAGATTTACCGGCGAAGACAACCAGCCAGAGTTTTGCTTCTCGAATTTGTCGGATGATCGAAAGCACTTTGACCATTTTTGATCAATTCTTAAACAAAAGAATTTGCAAAAGAAGAGAAATCATCCGGGTTATATAAACCAGACAGAAACTTCGACACATGAGCTATTCATTGGGACGGATCAACGGAAAGCCACTGTTTATATATATCCATGTTATTGAGCGCAAGAGTATCACCTAGAAAATCGTTAACAGCTATTAATAGAGCAAATAAGAGCAGCTGGAATCACTTCCATTCTCTTAAGAATACTATAAGTGAGATCTGGTGCAATTTTCAGAGATGTGTTTTGATGTACTTTTTTTAAATGCTGTTTGAAGTTGTAGATTATTTCTTCCTATATAACTTCATGCGCATGACTTGGAAGCTTTACTTATCACAATGATCGAAATATGTCCAACTGAAACACATTGAATTGGATTTTACTTACTTGATTTTATGCTTTCCATATCGATTTTCACAGTGAAAGGTACCGTTCGAAAACTTAGGCAATGAAAAAGATGCTTTTCACTAACAAGTAATAAATCACCCACTTTCAGCGATGGAATTGTTTACAAACACGAGTTGTTTTGATCGTCCCAGTGACCTCACGAAGATACTAATGCGCATACAGCGTAGTTTAAACATTTGTTAATATCATGGCCTACTTGATTCGACCAAATACGAGGGTCGATTATTCCATTTTTGTCCATGGGACAAAGCACTGTGCGTCGCGATTCACCGGGAAAATCGAGTTGACCATATTATTCAGCCGCTGCTGCTGCGTCTTTGCCTGCAGCTCCGAAACAAGTGGACGCGACTTCTGCTTCCTGACATGTATGTTCATGTTCGTCAGGTACCTTACCTTTTCATTGTTTGACCGGTTGAACTGACCTCCCGGCCAAGCGCACGCAGCGATGTAGCCACTTTTCCCTCGGTCTTCCTCTTCAGCATCCATTGAAGCTTCTTGTCGCACAGAGTCGTCGGCCGTCCGGAACCGGGCTTTCTTTCGATGCTCTGAGTGTTGTCTAATAGTGCCAAGATGTGCCAAGGTGTTGCACGATGTCCGTTTTCGACGCGGCGGGGTGCCGTTCTTTGAATGCACACACTTCTGAACGGAGTTGCTTCACTGTTTGTGCCATCACGGTTAGAGTTCGACTGATAGAGCTGTCAAATTTTGTCTGCTGACTCATGGGTTACTATGATTGATGCTGCATGGGTAGTTTTGTCAGTGCGGATGAAAGTAAACCCATGAAAAATCAATGTTTGACCATTTTTTTAATGCAAACGTTAATAGGATTGTCTTGTCTTTCCAATGAAGACTCACCGGAACACATTACGTTTGGCCCTAACAGCATCCTTGCTGCTGGTATGATTAGGTCCAGATAGGCTTTGCAGTATTGTCGGATTGCCCTATTTTCCTAATAAACATCCACAATCATGCA
>JASCZW010011745.1:0-30940 GCA_034211315.2 Aedes japonicus
TACCTTCCGCGTTGGCACACCACAGCGTCGAATTCCGATCGAAACAATTTCCCCGAAGATGAAGAAATTATCGGAATGCCGTCGAGTTTTCACCCGTACCTGTGGACCGGGAACATTGTCCAGCTGTTATCAAGATTTCGTGTTTTCCTTTTTGGAATGAGGGAGCCCAACCTTAGCATAAGTGGTGAAATATTTTCCCGGGACACGTTAATAGATGCCTCTTGATGGAGGCAGCTATTCCGGCCGTCCGCAAGCGGCAGCACCTTCGTTCGGAAGTTGACAGGATTTCGTCGGATGGCTTGAGCAGCAGCAGAAAATAGGGACGGAGGAGAAGATTGCAAAGGCAGACGAATATCAATTTATTTCATCTTGAAATGTGCTGCTGTGGTTGTTGTTGTTGTTGTTGCTTTCTTTGGCTTAGCCGTTGTTACCGTTGCTGTTGTTGGGGATAAGCTGTCACATTGTTTTCCACAACATGTCAGTTAGGCCGGTATGAACACCCGCACCACTTTTATTTTCCACTCGCCTATCCGCCGTTCACTTGTCCATCCTTTGTCGTCGCCGTGTTCGTGATAAAGTATAGTGGCGTTGAAGTCGATGACAGATTGGGAAAAAGTGGCTTTGTTCCGGCATGGATGGCGACGTGATTCGCAGTAGTGGCTTATGGGATGAGACTTTCATGCAGTTTTCCTTGCGAATTTCTCATAACACATTAGTGCGTCTTGCAGAGGAATTGTTAGGATGCATTATTCAGCAATCCATCAATGGAGTCACTGGAACGAATAATCGACTCCCTTTTCCTCTTCATATGTGGAAATTCAGTGTCTAACTATCGGCAACGGCTTGCCTATTCACCATCGTTCCGGATGATCGCGTGTCGGATGATGAGGCCTTGGTTTATTTTAATGTGGAAACGATGACTTTCTTCCGAATAGGTTATAAAATGTCGATTAACATACTTGCCGTCGTCGTTAGTGGATTTAAGTGCGTCTTGTGGTGAAACGGTTCGCACCGAGATTTATTTACCAAGATTTTTGAGTTCGAAAACGATGGTACAACGATGCACACTTTTGCTCAGTCAGTCGGTGGGAGAGCATTTTTAGGTTACAATCCAAATGAAAACAAACGACATTTGTCGCGTAGTTTGGCGTTGTTTGCCAGTGAAAAGTGCAGTTGCATGTATGGTTAAGCGGTGCTCTGTTGTTGACAGTATTAAATACAGGCCAAACGTGTTGTTATTCTGTGTGCTTGTTTTGATTATTTGTTTGTTTTGAGAGAATTCAAATTTTAATTAAACAGAGGAACAACCATCTCAGTATAGGTGTTTTTCAGACTTAGTCAGGATCTATGTGTACACACTTTTGTAAAGTCTCTCTATCTGATCTCCATCTGATCTCTACTAGATATTTAATGAAGATTAAACGGCTTTAATGTTATGGTAGATATCAGTAAACAGGATATATTTTAAAAAAATCCATAAACATTCTCAAGGCGGTCCAAAAAACTACCCGATAGAGGCTAGAAAAAGTCCTGAAAAAGTCGGTAGACGTTCAAGTTACATTCCCGAGGAATTTAAAAACTGGTTTTGGTTTGAAATCCGAGAGGACTTCCTGCGAAAATTAAGAATATTGTTTCTGTATGTCCAGAATATTTTATAAGGAAGTCTAGAAAAGTAACTGAGTAAGTAGCGTTGGTACACGAAAAAAAAACAAATAATTTTCGCAAAAACGCGTAAAATTTCCCCTCGTTGAATTCCAAGTCAAAGGAGGCGTAAACAACGAAATTGTTTGCAATCTTTCATGCGCCATACAACAATGTTTGCAATTTTTCATGCAATAGGCTAGATTCAGGCGTTATCTGGCTTAAATTTATATGAAATATCCCATTATTTTCTGTCAAACCTAGCATTCCCTTTATGTGCATTAGATAACGCAGAAAATTCAATGTTTCTTTTTATCTGTGTGTATCAAATGTCACTTTGGCTGATACATCAGAAAACCATATCTTTCGAAATCGGCTTATCCGAGATCGGTAGAAAAAATTGGTGTCTTACAGATGCTTTGGGAAAGACGACAAAACTTCCAGAAAAGTCCAAAGTTCCAGAACAGTTCATCAGAGAATAGATAAGTTCAGATCACCAGAGAATAGAAAAGTTCAGAGGACTTCTTAAAAGTGCAGGGATATATTGAAAAATGCAGGAAGCCTATAAAAGTTCTATGAAAAGTTCCTGGTGTGCTCGAATCGTCGATAGGATGTCGATAGGATGATCTTAAAATTCTGAGGACTTTTTGAGAGGCCAGGAACTATATTGGAAAAGTCCAGAGCATTTACAGATGGTTGTACGTAAGTAGACAGCATGACTTTCTGTAATGTTCAGAGGGCTTCTTGTGATCCCGGGAACTTATGGGAAAAGTCCAGAATGTTCCCTGGCAATTTCAGGACTCAACGAAATTTCCATAAAAAGTTCCGGATTAGATCGTTAGATAGTAGGTAGTATGGATTCCTGAAAAGTTCAGAAGACTTCTTAAAAGTCCAGGATATTTATTAGAAAAGTCCAGAGCATTTCCGGAAAAAAGTGGGAAAGCTTACAAATCTAAGATGGTAGACAGCATTGCTCCTGAATTGTTCAGAAGGCTTCTAAACTCCAGAGAACTTATTGGAAAAGTCCAGAGTATTTGCTGTAAAATGCAGGACCCAACGAAATTTCTATGAAAAGTTCCAGATAAGAGCGTAAGATAGTAGATAGTATGGATTCCTGAAAAATTCAGAAGACTTCTTAAAAGTCCACAGCATTTCCTGAAAAATGGACGAAGCTTGCAAATGTTCAGAAGACTTCTTAAATGTTCTGGGAACGTATTGGAAAAGTACACAGTATTTCCTGTAAAATGCAGGAATCCAACGCAACTTCTATGGAAAATTCGAGATGAGATCGTTAGATAGTACATACTAAGGCTACCTGAGAAGTTCAGAGGACTTCTTAAAAGTCCAGGAAGCTTATTGAAAAAGTCCAGGGATATATTGAAAAATGCAGGAAGCGTATAAAAGTTCCAGGAAAATTTTCTGATTTGCTCGGAAAACAGTCGATAGGATAACTTTGTTAAAAGTTCAAAGGACTCCAGGGAACTTATTGGAAAAGTCCAAAGCATTTACAGATGAGATCGTAAGATAGTAGATAGCGTGGATTCCTTAAAAGTCCAGGGAATTTCTTAGAAAAGTCCAGAGCATTTCCTGAAAAATAAAGGAAGCTTACAAATCTAAGATAGTAGATGGCATGACTTCCTCAAAGTTCAGAGGACTTTTTAAAAGTTTTGGGAACTTTTTGAAAAAGTCTTGAGTACTTCCTGTAAAATGCAGAAATCTAACGAAACTTCTATGAAAAATTCCAGATGAGATCGTAAGATAGTGCAAGGCTCCCTGAAAAGTTCAGAGGACTACTTAAAGCTACAGAGAACTTCAGCATTTTCTGAAAAATACAGGAAGCCTACAAATCTTCTAGCAGCAGAAGTAGTATAGCTGGCTTCCTTAAAAGTTCAGAGAATTTCTTAAAAACCAGATAACTTATTTGAAAAGTCCAGATAATTTAAGGAAAATACAGGAAGCCTAAAAGTCATATATGAAATGTTCCAGAAAAGTTCGTCAGAGAGTAGACAGCATGACTTCCTGTAAAGTTCAAAGACACTTCTAGTGTAAAGTCCAGAGCATTTTCTGAGAAATACTGAAAGCCTGCAAATTTTCTATGGAAAATTCCTGAAGTGATCGTTAAATACTAGACAGTATGACTTCTTGAAAAGATCAGAGGACTTTTTAAATATCCGGGGAACTTATTGGAAAAGTCAAGTAGCTTTGCTGAAAAATGCAGGAAGCCTATAAAACTGTCACCATGTGAGGAAAGGCCGACGGAAAATAAATAAATTCAAATAAAACTTTAATGAAAAATTTGAAAAGTTTTAATGACAGAGTTGATATAAAGGCTTCGTTAAAAATTCGGAGGACTTCTTGAGAGTCCAGGGAAATTGATATTAAAGTCGAGACTATTCCTTATAAAATTCAGGAACCAACGAAATTTCAATGAAAACATTCACATGAGATCGTAAGATAGTAGACAGCATGACTTCCTCAAAAGTTCTGGGAACTTGTTGGAAAGTCCACAATATTTTCTGTCAAATGCAGGAATCTAATGAAACTTTTATGAAAACTTCGTTAGATAGTAAATAGACAGGCTTCCTGAAAAGTTCAGTGGACTTTTAAAAAGTCCAGAGAACTTAATGAGTAAGTTCACATAATTTGAGGAAAATGAAGGAAGCCAACAAATCATCAATGAAAAGTTCGTCAGAAAGTAGACAGCATGGCTCCCTAAAACATTCAGAGGACTACTTAAATGTCCAGCGAAGTTCTTGGAAAAGTCCAGAGCATTTCCTGAAAAATACAGGAAGCCTACAAATCTTCTATACAAAGTTCCTGAAGTGACCGTATAATAGTAGAAGTAGTAAAGCTGGTTTGCTTAAAAGTTCGGAGGACTTCTTAAAAGTCCAGTGAACTTATTGGAAAAGTTCAAATAAACTAAGGAAAATGCAGGAAGCCTACAAATCTAGTCAAAATAGTCAAAAGGTCGAAAGTAACATTTGAAAACAATGACTTCTAACCTATTTTTCTAGGATCTGCTTGCTCCCTCAAACAAAACAGATACAGGGAGTTATTACCATCCTGTCGGTAGGGGATTTAGATATTAGCAACCTGGCATTGCCAGGAAATTTACGTTTCAAGTCATTGTTTGCAATTGTTACTCTCGACCTTTTGATGATTTTATCTAGAAATCATCTATGAAAAGTTCCTGAAATCCAGAGAACTTAATGGAAAAGTTCAAATAATTTGAGGCAAATGCAGGAAGCCAACAAATCGTCTATGAAAAGCTTTAGAAACGTTCTTCAGATTATAGACAGCATGGCTTCCTAAAAAGATTAGAGGACTATTTAAAAGTCCAGAGAATTTTTGAAAAAGCCAAGAGCATTTCCTGGAAAATACTGGAAGCCTACAAATCTTCTATAAAAAAACTCCTGAAGTGACCTAAAATAGTAGAAGCAGTAAAACTGACATTCATAAAAGTTCGGAAGACATCTTAAAACTCCAGAGAACTTTTTGTAAAAGTCCAGATAATTTGAAGAAAATGCAGGAAAAGTGCCAGAAAAATTCGTCAGAGAGTAGACAACATGGCTCCCTGAAAAGTTCGGAGGGCTACTTAAAAGTCCAGAGAACTTTTTGAAAAACTCTAGAGCATTTCCTGAAAACTACAGGAAGCCTAGAAATCTTCTATAAAAAGTTCCTGAAGTGATCTTACAAGAGTAGAAGTAGCCATGCTGTATTTTTGAATAGTTCAGAGCACTGAACATATTGGAAAATCCAGTGGATTTGCTGAAAAATGCAGAAAACCCATAAAACTTCTTCAAAAAGTTCCAGAAGTGATCATGCTAGAGATGATAGGAAGGTTTCACTGAAAATGCAGAGGAGTTCTTAATAGTCCAGAAAACTAATTGGAGAATACCTGAGGATTTGAGGAAAATTACAAGAAACCTATAACTCTTCTATGAAGAGTTCCTCATGTACTCGGTAGACAGTCGATAGGATGGCTTCTTTAAAAAATTAGAGAAATTCCTGAGAGTCCAAGGAACTTATTGGAGAAGACCAAAGCATTTTCTGAAAAAGCCTAAAACTTCATTGAAAAATTTCAGATCATGAATTGATTTGATAGGAAGATTTCGTCAAAATTCAGAGGACTTCTTGAAAGTTCAAGAAATTTTATTGAAAATGTCCACAGCATTTTCTGGAAATGACAAAAGCCTACAAATCTTCTATAAAAAGTTCCTGATGTGATCTTAAAGTTCAGAGGATGTCATGAAAAATGCAAGAAGCCTACAAATCTACTATAAAAAATTCTCGAAGTGTACATAGATTAGAAGATGTAGCCATACTGGCTTCCTAAAAGTTCAAAGTACTTCTTAAATGTCCAGGGAACTTATTAAAAAATTCCAGAGTCCTTCCTGAAAAATGGTTGCAGCTAAATCTAAGTTATTAGATAGCATAGCTTCTTGAGAAGTTCACATGACTTATTAAAAGTTCAAGGAATTTTATGGATAAGTCTAGAGCATTTTCTGAAAAGTACAAAAAGTCTACAAAAATGTCAATGAAAATTTCCAGATAAGATCGTTAGATATTAAAGAGCAAGGCTTCGTGCAAAATTCAGAGAGTCCAGAGAACTTATTGGAAAAGTCTGTGAATTTGTGGAAACATAAATGAACTTTCTTAACCAAAACAACTGACTTCCTTAAAATGATAATATTTCTTTTTCAAGAACTCCAGGGAACTACTTTAATTAAACCAGAGAAAATTCCGAGGACTTTATGGGAACATCCAGACACCTGATAATAGTCTAGAGGCTTTCTTTACAACTTCATGAACAAACTGTCCGGAGAAAAATGAACAAATTCTGGGTTTTCTGGGATGAAACAAAGGGGGCGATCTGGGAAAATCTAAAGATCTCCAGAATTCATAAAGAAAATATCCAGAAGAGTTCCAAATAAAGTTGCAGAATCTTCTGGAGAAGTCCAAAGGATTTCCTGGAAAAATCAAGAATATTCCCTGAAAAATTTATATGCTTCTTCAGCAAATCTAGGAAACTTGCTATTTAACTCAAGACTGTTCCTGGATAATGTCCTGAGGAAGCTCAGAGTGTTGTTGAAATAGCCCTTAGAGAGCCTTGAATAAGTAGAAAAGGAAAGAGTACGAATTCCATAAAAAAAAATATCAGGAAGCCCGAAGGACCAACTGAGAAAGTTCCATATTTGTTTTGAAGAAATCCAGTAGACTTTCTGGAAAAGTCCTACGAACTTTCAGTTTAAAAGCCCAAAGGGAAACTGCAATTCTAGAACTGACTTTTTTGATAGTCTGATAGTCTAAAGAAGATCTCTTGAGATTGCACAAAAAACTTATCAGCAATATCTCAGGAGGATATCTTTGAATTATTAACTGGTTTCCAAAGAAAGTCCAGAGGGCTGCTTAAATATGACTTCTTAAAAATGTTCATACAACTTCCCGGAATAGTTTCGAGGACTCCCAACAAAAATCATGAGGACTCCTTAATAGAGTTTCTGAGAACCTCTAAGAAAGTCCATAGGAGTTTCTCAGACAGTCAGAGGACTTCCTACGAAAGCCTGGAGGACTGCCTACGTACATTCAGAGGACTTTTTCACAAATTCCAGAGTATCTCCTAAGAAATTACAGAGGACTTTCTAAGAAAGTTAAGAGGGCTTTCTAAAAAAAACCAGTAGGCTTCATAAGAAATTCCAAAGTACTTACACTCAGAAACTCAAGAGGACTGCCTAAGAAAGTCCAGAGGACTTCTTAAAAAATTCCAACAAACTTATTAAGAAAGTCAAGGGAACTGTCTAAGAAAGCCGAACGCACTTTTTTCCATAGTTTGGCGGAGTTTCCAAAGAAGATAAGACCTTTTTCTGAGATTGTACAAACGCCTTTGTAGAAAATAGTGTAGAAAATTATGTGAATCATTTTCCGGGCTCCAAAGAAAGTCAAACAAGCGTTCTGGAACAACTCAAAGGACTGCTGAAAAATTCCAAAAGACTTTCTAAACAAGTTCATTTAATATCCTAACTAAGCTTAGAGGATTTCTTACAAAAGACATGAGGACATTTCAAAAACTTCAGAGGAAGTCTAAGAAAGTCCATATGAGGTTCTAAGAAAGCCACAGGACTTCCCAGAAAGTATAGAAAACTTTTTTCGAACGTTCAGAAGACTTTTAAGTGAATTCCAGAGTAATACTTAACAAAGTTCAGAGGGCTTCTTAAGAATGCTTAAAGGACTCACTATGTTAGTCCAGAGGACTTCACAAGAAAACCAATGACTTCCAAACAAATTTCAGAATAATATATAAGAAATTCCGGGGGAGTTTCTAAGAAAGTTTGGAGGACTCTCTATGAAAGTTCAGAGAACTACCTAAGATTGAACTTTCTATAACTTACAAATTCAGAAGAACTGCCTAAGAAAGTCCAAAGATTTTTCTAGATAGTCTGGTGGAGAAAGAAGATAAGACTTCCTTCTGAGATTGTAAAACCACTTTGAGAATATCTCAAATGTGTGAGATCTGAGTTAAAGAGGATCTCTGGGTAAGGGTGACCACAGCTTGCTGGGCTGGTGCAAAATTTTCCCTCGTTTAATTCCAAGCCAAAGGATGCGAAATTGCTTGCAATCTTTCATGTACCATACAACAATGTTGGCAATCTTTCATACAACAGGCTAGATTAGGGCGTTATCTGATTTAAATTTGCCAAATCTAGCATTCCCTTTATGAGCATTATTCAATGTTTCTTTTTATCTGTCTTTGTTAAATCTTTTATGGTAAACCAATGAGACTAACGTATGAGAAGATTATGACACTATCGTAGATTCTGAAGAAAAAAATTAGCTATTGTGATATTTCTGTAGATTGATGAACTTTTGGAAGACTTCTTGAACATTAAATTTATGTCGTCTGATCTTGCGACCATCTCAAATTTTAAGTTGTTTTATTATTCAGGATACAGTAATAACCAAATCGTTTAACAAATTCAATGGTAAGCGTTTCTCAAAAAGTATCAACTGTCCCATCAAAAAGATACTTGTTTTCTGCCCGGACCGCCAAAACAACAAACGCACACACTCATCATCTCCAGCATCCTTGAGCCATCAACAGCAACGGCATTCAAAAGGTTCTGGCAAACGTCGGCTGTATCACCTGAAGGATAATTGATCATTAGCACGATCTTGCTTATCACGTTTATAAGCTACGGCTATAATCTAACCCCCCTGACGGAGTGTGGTGCGTTTAATCGCTTAAACGTTTCTTCCATACACTGCCAGTCATTGGCCATTGGTGACCGGTTCTGGTCGTCAACACACTCATAATAATAAACATACGAACACCGTGAAGCCAGAAGTCAGGGCTTCGAACGCACAGAAGCTTGACCGCACAGTTCTTTGCCCTCCGAGCTACCGTGCACATAGATCTAAACTTCGATCACATACGAACGAAGGTTTTTGTTTACATTACCGTCCGTCCACATGGAGTGACGTTTGTATGTGCACAAGAGTCCGTCGTTTTTTTCTTTCAAACCAACTTCCCATGTTCCGTAAGAGAAGACCAGACGCCGCCGCCGTCGACTTCATCATCATCTGCGTCTCCAGTCCATAAATTGATGCAAGTTCACGAGAGTCGCATGTCCACGCCAAGTATAAACAACAATCGTCTGTAGGTCTTGGCTCGGACTGCGTCTACCGTCTTCCTTTTCCCATTATGCATAGTTTTGATGGGTGTTCCGTGGCCGAGGCCGTCCTAAGGAAACAAACATCGCGATCCAGTAAATTGGATTCTATTAAATTTGCTAAGCGCACCCCGGCCGGCCGGCCGGTCGGTTGTTGTGATCACGTTAACTTTGGTTGATGGCATGGCGCCTATGCTGGGCCATCAATTGTGCCGAGCTGTCATAAATAAATGCGTGCGTGTGCAACATGCGATCGACGGCCGGAGCGGCGCCAACATTCCCATTGCATAGGAAACTCCACTCTCCGCCTAATGAGCGCAATCGAATAGATTAGCCTAATCTGGGGTGTGCAGATCGATGGGATCCGTTTGATTGAAACATCACTCTCATTCATGGATGTGACGTGAGGTGGCTGCGCTGGTTGAGCTGAAATGGGACCTTCGGTCGCCCATCTATAGAGCAACGTCGATTGTACAAATATTTTCTTACACGAAAAAGGTAGCTCGCAACTAGTACTTGTTCAGATCAATTCGTTTTCGGTCTACGTTCAGATAGGTACTGTCAGTCAGTCAGTGGATTCAAAACAGACCCGAAAATAAACATTTCTGAAAGCTGGGAAAGGCTTCATGCTTAGGGTTGATGCTGGTGCGTTACGCCGGCTTTGGTGCATTTGTTTACAATGGTACAATGGGTGATGGATGTTTGGATCCACCCTACCGTGAACCGAGGCGAGTTGAACGACATCTTGAACTACAACGCGTCACGTTAGTCGGTTAATAGTGTTTATTTCTGGCGACCCAGTGTCAAATTTGAATGTACGTAAATCGGTCGTTTGGAGCATTTTTGTTGAATGAATGTCGTAATGCGGTTTGCTCATTGAGTGCAGCAAAGTGTCTGCTTGGCCGTCTTGAGTTGGCGCAAGTTTTCTCCCATCCACGACATGCGCTGGTGGTGACGTGATAATTGAGGCTGGGGCTTTGAGGTGATCGTTGTAAATATTTTCGTTGTTGACGACTGCTAGCGACTTCTGAACGATTTTGGGAAGGTTTGGTTGTGAAGTTTCTGGGTCGATTTGAAGATGACCTTTTTTTAATTAATATGAAGGGGCTTCATTTAAAATTATTAATAAGGTCTGTATCCGCAATAATCCGGACAGTCCGGAAGACAAAACATAGTTATTCGGTATTTGCATAAAATTTTCGAACTTTGCGCTTAACTCCGTCCATTAGGATTTGTACAGACGAATCGTAGAAGCCATCTTTGTCCAAATTTGCTGGAAGTGTTTGATGTCTTTGATTCCTTGCTACTTTCCAGAAAGCATCCGCTTCATCAGAGCCCAATATCTCACGATTGGTCGTAGCTCTGGGCAATTTGGCGGGTTTGAGGTTTTTGGTACAATGTTAACTTGATTTGCTTGGTACCACTCCATCACAGTTTTAGCATAGTGACATGATGCCAAATCGGGCCAGAACAAAGGTTTCTCTTTGTGACTTTTGATGAAGGGTAGCAATCGCTTCTGCAGACACTCATTCTGATAGATCTCCTTGTTGATTGTGCCTGTAGTGACAATAGATTTACTCTTTTTGCCACACGTGCAAATTGCTTGCCACACAAGATAGTTTTTGGGAAATTTCGATGCCTTCTTCGTTCTGAAATGCTCAGCTGTAGCATTTCTGGCCATACCAGAATAAAAAGCCAGCCCTGGAAGCTGCTTGAAATCCTCCAGGACATAAGTTTAATCGTCCATAACAACGCATGAAATCTTCGTCAAATATTTGCAGTACGACTTAAGTCCCAAACGTTGTTTTGATTTTTGGACAAAACCGAGCGACATCCCTATTTTGTGAGCCACCGTTCGAATGGAGTGATTTGGGTTTTTCGTTAATATCCTGTTCACCTTTCGGTCCATGATAGGATCAGCGCGTCCAATGTTTTTGTCACTTCTCGGTTTCATCTCCACCATCAAACGTTCCGAAAATGATTTAAGCACACCGTGGACAGTGGATTTAGGCAAACCCAATGTTTTTGCAAGGTCCCGTATTGACAAGTCAGGATTTGCCGTACAAATCGCTCGCGCACTTGTTTTTCTTTCGTCGCCATCTTGAATACTAAACATGAAATGTAAACATCAAGCATAGTCTTTTTCATCATAGACTTTCAGCTATACCACAGTGAAATTTTTCATTCCTACGTGCAATATATCAAAAGTAACAATGATTTGAAGGTGTCCGGGTTATTGCGGATACAGACCTTAGTTAGGGTAGATCTTTTCTACGCCAATCTCTTAGCATCACCAACATTTTACTTTCCAAATACCAAGGAAGGATACGAAAAAGAAATGCGTTTAGTCATTTATTCATTTGTATCATTGGATTTGAAAATACTTGTCCAAGAATTTTCTTCTATAATACTTCATAGGATTCTTGGGGATTCTCAAAAAGGTTTATTTTATCTACTGCCCTTCCTAAACAACGCTGTTTGTTCACTGAACTCGAACCTGATCTCTATCGTAATTTTATGGGAATGCTCCAAACCTCATCTTCGGTCCCAAACCTGTGATCACTGTTGACATTGGGGAAGTCTGACATCACTATCTATAATGTTCTGAACCTAAGGTAGAAGTATCTGAAAACATTGAACACATGACGTTTTGAAACAAGAACGTCTAAAACCTGCCTTTTAAAGAGTGAGTCGATAATTTAGATTGATTATCAAACGGCTATAGTTATTGAAACAAATCCAGGGTTTTACATGCAGTATACAGGGTGTCTCACAATAGGTGTCACTAAAACAAAATGGGATTACAGTAAAACAAATCTCATAGTATTTATTTTTCATTTGAAAGATATATGTTATAGAAATAAACCATGTACACCGTATCCAATATATTCTCATACACTTTTTCCTTGCATTGGTGTCGTACAACTACTCAACATGCTTCACGTATGTGTTGGTGTAGTTTTATGTTCATACAAACGCTTTTAGGTTATGTCCGATTGTTTTCATTCGGTGTTTATCTTTAACCAGCGATGAAGGAGTTTGTGATAATTTTTTTTTTGAAAGGTGAGTGCCCGGCGCTATTTTCAGAAATTAGAAAAACCTCGGAGTAAAGCGGGATTTGGTGTACCGAACCATCCGAAGGTACCGTGACACATGCTCGATGGATGACCGGAAGAGATCCAGTCGTACTAGTACGGTGTGGACTGCACGAGTTATTAAAGTGATCAGGGAACGGATTAGACGAAAATCACAGCGCTCTGTACGTAAAATGGCCGCAGATCTGAATGTTTCGAGATCGTCAATGCACAATGATCTCGAATTCCAAGCTTTCAATAAACGTAAGGTTCACGGAGTTTCGGAACCTTCCAAGCAGAAACGCCTCGAAAGAGTAAGTCTACTGTTGCCGCGGCACGGTGAGGAAGAATTTACCTTTTCCGACGAAAAGTTATTCGTCTTACAACAATCCCACAGTGTCCAGAACGACATATTGTGGGCTCTCTCTTCGAGAACTGTTCCAGAGTATTATGGGAATACTCCACGGTTCCAAAGTGCTGCGTCAGTGATGGTTTGAGGAGGAATTTGCAAGCGAGGCAAATTACCACTGCTTTTCATCGAAAAAGGCGTTAAAGTGAATGCCGTATATTATAAAATGGAAGTTTTGGAGAAAGTTGTCAAGCCATATGTACAAGAGGTGTTTGGAGAAGATCACTATGTGTTTCAGCAGGACGGAGCGCCATCGCATACTGCAAATCTCGTTCAGGGCTGGTGCCGAGAAAATTTGACCGAATTTGTGGACAAGAATGAATGGTCTCCCAGTTCACCAGATCTGACTTCTTGATTATTTCGTCTGGTCATACATGTTGGCGAAGGTAAATGACCAAATAATCTTAAAAATTTAGTAAGGTTCATCGTATGAACGATGCTTTGAATTTCATATGGCTGACTTATGAATTCAATTTGTTCATATCATTGTTCTTCTACGCCTTTAAGCTTTCCGGATTACAAGGTGGATACATACTAGTTGGCAAGTCACTGAACCCATAACCTAAACGTTCGAATCCAGGTTGCTCCACTTTTAAGAAATTTTCAACATCATTATATTTCATAGGGATAAGTTTATGGAATTCATACTGAGTCCTTATAGCAAGTAATCTGGGGAATTGCAATCTTATGAATACCGACATGGTTTATGTCGCTGAGTGTAGTGAAGCCATAGGCTGTGCAGTGTAAATACAAAATACTATAATTCGTTTTCTCCATTACTAATGATAACAAATATATTCAGTTACATTTTAAATACTTACATTTACTGGATATGGAAGTAGAAAATCCCTTATTTGTTCATAATTGGCTTTTGTCAAAACAATACTTGCTCCTTTAAAGTGAATCAAAAGTTGACAGTCTGTTTGACTGTAATTTTTATCAGGTTGTTTGGCTGCATAAGACAATTGTTGTCCGGTCTATATACAGTGTCTATAGTTTGTAGAGCTTTTGGAATGAGATGGCCGCGTTGCTACAAAATGACCTGAAATGTTTGTTGTGTTTATGTTAACAATTGTGCAAGTTCTCTTTAAAAACATGCATTGTTGTTAATAAACACGCAGGTGTTATTTGATTTCTTATATGTATGTAAAAATAACCACAGGTAGAAATTATCATATTTATGGTTCAATTGGAAGCGCAAGACACCAACAATTTCCACCTGACTATGAATGCGTTTGATTTGACCATGTATAGCGATTAGATCAACCATAGTGTGGTTAATGTCAATATTAGATCTATCAAATATACCACAAATGTTGAAGATTAACGTAGTAAATTTTACTGAAATTTCATGGGTAGATTTGAAGATAGGCATAGTCGGGTGAAATGGTAGTTTGTACTACAAGATTGTTTTCTGTGTACTAACTGATAAAGGACTTACTTCTCTTTGTGTGCAGTCTATGCATTCTTTCCTTGCAAAAACTGCATGGTTGGGAAGGTCTTTTGTACTTTTAACGATCCATTTCGCTGCAATTCTCGGCTACCTAGACCGCGTTCGGGGCTGGCTGATTTGGTACTAGACTTCGTGACCACTCAGAGCCATAGTGGATTCAAAGCCACTGGCATAGAGTTAGTAACATCAAAAAGAGAAGAGAAAGAAGATTTTAGTATTTGATGGCATACAGGGTGTATGTGAGATTATTGGTGATATTCTCACAAGGACTTTTCGTTCCTTTGACCAAAAACCTCGAATCACTGTAACCCAACCAAACTTAATCGGAACCTCTAATTCTAATAACTCTAGCACATTTACTGCCTTAAATTGTTGTCTGAACCCTAAATTCCTAGCCTACTCCTCACCTTGGGATCTGTAGCCATTCCAAATCTAAAAATATTTCAAATATGAAACCTAGGCATAGACGATTCTGTTTCCTATCTAGCGGGTTTATCTTTAATTTGCTCCTCCCTTCCACTCATCTACTGTTTGGCTTGGAGGATTCATGTTCCTACTCAATCTGACCGCCTTGCAAGTAGGTAATACAAAAGCAATGATGTTGTATATCACTCATCAAACACTGCTACTGATACAAATCACATGGAAAGGTCCATTCTACTGCTTCAAATAGTGTTTCCCATGCAGGCCCTCCGCGTCCTATCTCTAATATACATGCTTGTCATCGTCAGTTTTAAGTAACACTTTTCTGTGACCATGTGCCCCATTTTGAAATCAGATAATTACCCTGATCAAAACATTCACCCCTTTCTAAAATGGTGCAATCACATTCAGATATTATACCATGAGCAAATCAGGTATATTTGGTTATTTATTCCATATAACAAATGGATAAACAACAACATAAATTGCCACGAAAATGAATAAGTGTAATTTTAGTCGTTTTCCCTAGATTGAAAGTAAAAAGTCTAAGAGTGAATTGCTAATCCGCCAGTATCACACCTGATGTTAGTGCCTTTATATAAACGTTCTACGACGTGGCAGTGAAAAAATGACTAGAATATGTGATACTTTCACTACTGGTCAAATTCTTGGTCTCACATGCATGTTTATAGCATGAGATAAGCCCTCTCACCGTCGACAAGGTGAAAACTTTGACCCACGAGAAGAAAAAACGAATGTGGTGTAAAGATATTGAGTGGAAAAAATGATCTGATATTATTTGTTTCCTCGCGGCGGTGACTCGAGTAGAAAAATTGTTCGCCATGTTTCATTCTCTCATCCCAGAAAGTTCACTCAAGAAACGTTAGCGTGTGAAACTAGCAACGAGTTGTTCCCAGGAGAAACCGTGATATTTTGGTGAAAATTCCATCGCTGATCCCAAGACTATCTCATAATATCTGCTGGTCTTCCAGGCCATTCCTTGAATATATTTGAATACATATCCTACCATTCTTTAGCGGATAAGGCTTCTGTTACAACTGTAAATCTGAAGTTCTAAACTCCAAAACAGTTTGGACGACCTAGCACGCCTAAAAAAAATGTTTCCTACTTTTGACGTAGGACTACGTCGTTGTTATCTATATTAGGGTACAATTTAGAAAAAATCACATTACGACCGTCACGAAAAGTGGTCAGGTTTTGAGCGTTAATATCTCAGTCATTTCTCAAGACATTTTCAAAAAATTTGCACCAATCGATCGAAAATATTTCTACGCATCAATTTCAATAGAGACTATCGATGGTTTCAGGCAATATACAATTGAAAAATTCGAAAATGTTAAACAATGTCTTAAACCGTATATAAACCCCTTCAGGCTTAAGGGATCATATATATACCGAAAAAAAATGGCTATATAAAGTCACAGATTGAATAAAAGTGTACTTTGTCTTCAGCAGCTTCGTTCTACAGCAACTCTTTTATCTGAGGAATATAAAAACATATGAGTTCAAGGTCTTATTGACAACCTAGAACATCCTGAATATGAAGAAGTTCAGAAAGAAAACATGAATGCCCTAATAATAGTATAAAGCGTTGTTTTAGAATATGATACATATGCATACGTATTACATAATTTTTGATGATAAACGAAAAATATTTTTGCATCTTTTTGAGATCATCGAGGTCATCCAAAATGTACTTGAGTTCAGAATTTCAGATCTGTAGCTTTTAGGGTTAAATAAGATTATTATGTGCATTAAAACATATTGAGTGAACCTTTGCGAAGGTCAACAGTTATTGTTTGATCATTTTGTGATGTTCTAGGTCATCAAAACTGCCCTTGAGTTCAGAACATATGATTGACAGTAATCACTATAGCTTTTTGGCTAAACAAAGTAACGCTACGTATTCAACCTTATTCAGTGAATATTATAGAACGTGAACAAACATTACGAGCTAAACTACGATGATCGGGATCATCTGTGCTCGAGTTCAGAACATAAGATCTACTGTTGGAACAGTAGGCTTTTGGATTATACAAAGGGAAAATATGTATTTAACAATGTTAATTGAATAGTGTGGAAGGTCAACTGAAATAATGCGACAATCTTGGGATATTCTAGATTATCCAAGCTGTACTTAATTTCAGAACATAAGATCTACAGTTGTAACAATAGATTTTTGTGCTATACGAGAGCCTATATGTATTCAAACATATTCAATGAATCCTTCGGAATGTCAACAGTCATTATTTTAAAACTTTTTGATCCGCTAGATCATCCAAACTATCCTGGCGTTCAGAACTCAAGATTTACAATTGCAACAGTAATTTTAATGCAACACAAATAATATTCAAAAACCATTATGAAGTTCTGGCTCAGCTAAACTATCCTTGAGATCCGAAAATAGGACCTACAGTTGCAACAAAAGCTCTTTCGGCTATGAAAAGCTACGCTGTGTATTGAAACATAGTTACTAAATGTCTTGAAAGACCAACAGAAATTATGAGATAAACTTCTAAGGTTATCCAAACTATCCTGGAGTTCAAAACTGAAAATCTACAGCTGAAACTTGTAGCTTTCTGGACCGAAAATACATGGACAATATATGTTTCACCAATGTAAGTGAGTCTTCTGGAAGGTAAATAGATATAATGCGATATCTTGGGATGATCTAGGTCACCAAAACTGGCCTTGGGTTCAGAAGTTAGGAGCTACAGTCGTAACATTAGCTTTATAAGTTATGAAAGGTACCGATATGCATCTCAAACACATTCAGTGAATCTTACTGTAAAGTCACCAGTCATTATCCAGATTATCTTGGGATGCTCACGTTCATGAAAACTGACTTGAGTTCATACAGTAGTAACCGTAGCCTCTTGGGCATACAAACTGCGATAACTATTCAAACATGTTCAATGAATATTATGAACCGTCCACAGGTATCATAGGATAATCTTGTTTAGTTTGTTTAGGTTTGTTTTAGGTCATTCAAAACAAAAGGTCTAGAATTGAATCAGTAGCATTTATGGGTATACAAAGTTAAGTTAGTTCTGTTTGGCATGAATATCTCAAGATTATCTTATAATGTTTGTTGGTCTACCATGGCATTCATCGAATATGTTTGTATTTTTATATATTATAACATTTTAAAGCGGACAAAATACAACTATAGATCTTGAGTTTAGAACTCCATAACAGTATGGACGACCTAGCACTTTAAAAATTATATCCTACTTTTTCAAATCATTTCTTTGTTATTGAGCACCAATTTAATCAGAACTCGGCACATTGCTTGTATAATAACGCTTGGAAAATTTTAAGCCTGTCAGGGTTAGTTCAAAGAATATTGCATTGTAGAATCTGCATGGTTTACATTTACAGGGTGCGGCAGAAAATAATGCGAAAATTTGTTCTATTTCTTTCAAATCCCATTTTCAACTAATTCAAGCTATAATATTAACATTGTAGAGTGCAGTTATCTTTATAAAGTCCTTTTAAACAAATTTATTCAATGTGTCTTCCATTTTTATCAATAACATCCTCGAATCGAAGCCGGAAGCCAGAGCATGCCTTTCGGACGTAGTCCTCCGACATTGACTGCCATGGCGCTCCATTCTTTTTTAGGACAACGTTTTTAACGTCCTTTAAAATACCGATTTACACTTCGGTATTGATTTTAACTCTAGCATTAATGAAAACAGGCGGCATTTTCAAACCGTTGGACGACACCAAGCCAAAGATCATGACACCAGCCGGATGTTTGGTTTGAAATTTGAATATCAATTTTTCCGGAACGTTCTCCATTTTCTGCGGTGAAATGAACCGGTCCATGCGGCTGTTGGCCACAGCATCGATGCTGAACAGCTTTTCGTTGGAAAACAGGATTATCATTTTTTTCCTTCTTCTACAAGGAAAGCAATCTCTTGGAACGAGTCACTCGTAGTTCCTTGACCCGGTCCGTAATCAAGTGGCGTCTCACTCTGGCTCTGGAAGATGCATGCAGGTCTTCTTTGATGATTCTCCGCATGGATTTCTCCTAAATATTGGCTTCCTTTGCAAGTTTTCTTATGGAACGCACCGGGTTGCGAGCAATTTTTGAACGGACCGATTTGATCAGGTTCGGCCAGCGTACAATGCGCGGACGTTCGCTTCCTGGCTATCGCTGCTTAGGACCATCCTGCGGGACTCTTTTATGCGGTAAACTGTTGCCAAATGGCACCCTACCACCTTGGCAATCTCTTTCGGCTTCTTCTGGGCGAGCAACAAACTGGTGATCACTTCTTTCGCGAACATTTTGGCGAATTTGCAATAAAACTAATACAATGTTTGGATGCAGCACTTGAAAATAAACATAAACAAATACACTTTCGCCAGAACTTAGTCACTAGCTACACGAATTAACCCAATACTCGAGTTTGAACATTTTCGCATTATTTTCTGCCGCACCCTGTAGTTGCGTAGTCCTACGTCATCATTCCGTCAATTCTATCGTTTATGTTATTGAGCACCAAATCAATCAGAGACCCCCAAGTTGCTTGTATTACAACGCCCGGAAAAAATAGGCCTGAAAGGATTAATTCAAAGAATATTGCATTGTACAACCGTAGCGTAGTCTTACGTCATTATATCGAACAACTCAATTTGGCTGTAACTGGAAGTTTTTTTTAAAATCAAAACCAGCAAATTAAAAGCAGTAAATTTTATTTATTATCTTATTTTAAAGTATAAACCAATCCGTAAGGATTGTAATGAATTCCGCAGATTTGATGGATCAAATCCGTAGATCTGGCATCTCTGGTTCGCACATGTTGTTTTCCTTCACTTCCCGTCCCCGGAAAGAACGCATCGCATAGAGCACATCGAATTGTCCGCCAAAACAACCATAACAGGTCCCGTGTGAAAAAGTGCAACCATAGCGGAATGTCTGTAATCGTATAGTTGCTGCGGCACCAATCTGAAACCCGCCGGAGAGTTCGAGTATGTAGTTATTGTCTGGAGTTACAGTCGAACGAGTCTACAATGAGTTCAGTCCAGCATGGCAGCATAAAAAAAAGGTAGCTTTTATGTGGTGCTATACCAGGCACGCTCCGTGGTGGGGTGACTTGGAGGGACGAGGCCGATGTTGTTTAGAAAATCGGTTGTAAGCGAAAACTAATTAAAATTGTATCGAGGAAGGAGTGGGGTTCGGGAGCGGGCCTTCCATTTTGCGTGAGAAAGGTTTTCGCTTTCGACTATCACAGAGCAGAGCAGAGCACCGTTGGTCGGAGAATGGTGATGGACATGTAAATTGAATTTGGATTCTGCGGTTCAGACCGATTAAGGCAATCAAAAAAGGGTGTGGACCCGGAGTCGGCGCTGTCAGTTGAGGCACATGCTGTCACCGCTCGTCGAAAAAACCTGCTTCTATGGTAGATAAAACAAGCGATCCCTGGTAGAACCCGAACCCCTGGTAAACTTTTGCTCGCCATTTCCATTATGCTAAAAGCTTGTCTACAG
The DNA here is from genome assembly GCA_034211315.2 of Aedes japonicus. NCBI lineage: Eukaryota > Metazoa > Arthropoda > Insecta > Diptera > Culicidae > Aedes > Aedes japonicus. The sequence goes on from JASCZW010011745.1 coordinate 20,185, forward strand.
AACGCATGTTGTACAACACACAAAAGGAACACGCATAGTACATTACGCGTATTGATCCCCACCGAGCCTGAGAGCCGAGGGAACCTAACTGAAGACGTCGTCGCTGTTGTCGTCGTCGGCCGTCGCAGAACAAGCAAAAACAACTTCTATTTGTCTATCTGCCATTTATCTTCCAAACAATTAATATTCATCTCTTTCGGATAGGCCAGAGGAGCCGCAGCAGGGAAGCTTTGTGGTTTAATCTTTGCGAGGAGCCCTCCGCCGCCCCTTATGGCAGAGCATCATCCTTCTGGTTTCCCGACGATCTCGATATGTTTAGAGTTTTTTTTTCTTTTTCCTAGCAGATATGATACAACACATCGATCACCAGCCGTCGTTGATCGTCGCGATGTTCTCTCGCTTATTCGTACGTGATGTCATCGCCTACACGCAGGGTGTAATGCGTTCAGAAAAACGGCAACTTAGCCGACGACGACGGCGGAAGACTCGTTGGAGTCTGCTTCGCGTTGACTGTGGCTAGGATCGGCGCGATCTGGTTGACTGTTTATATCGGATTGCGTGCGGTGAATCGAAAAATAAGATCATGTTCGAGAACTTGACCGTGCAGTGTGAGTCGAGGTTTATGCTGTCTTTTAGTTGAGTGCAACCGGCGGATGGGGGGAGGAGTTGAAGAGAAGATGAAGAAGTGGTGGGAAACCAGTGAGTTACAAGCACGGTTGACTGCAATGCAGCTGGGGAAGAGGGCCATTGATCCTGGCCGGGCTGCGGTGAATGTACTACGAGGCGAGGTTTGTGGGACTACATTTCGAGAGCATCGTGAAATGGGTTAGGTTCAGTGGTTTATTGGATTCTATGAGATGGAAGCAACGCAAAAAGATTTTGGTAAAAAATCAGTTAACTCTAAATCTATAATTCAGTATGTATTACAAACACATTCTTCCATCAAAATATTTCACTGGATATATTCATATGATAACTTGGTTATCATTGGTTATTTAGCTTTAATATGATTACTTTTCAAATAGTACGCTACTCCGTTTCGTCATTATTTTTTCAAATATAAGGCCTGTACTCGAAAAAAATGCACCACACACAAGTGTTCGCCAATCTTTCAGGGAATGAACTAATACACATGGATTATGTCTCGGCATAATTACTTTATTCAATTTCTTTTCCATCGCTGAAAGCCCACACCTTTCTCTTAAGACCCCTCATTACATTTTGTGCAATGGTGAAGCCGACCTTTTTGGTCACTTTCATCCATTCTTTCTTCAACTCCAGCTCGTTTTTTAAAACCTTGGACGATTTTCGAACTTTGGCCTTCATTATGGTCCAAAATCCTTCCACCGGACGAATCTCTGGTGAATTTGGGGAGTTGGCGGTTTTTGGTACAAAAACAACGTTATTATCTCTGTACCAATCCAACGTCGATCGCACATAATGGCATGATGCCAGGTCCGGCCAAAATAATATCTCGCCTCCGTGGAACCGCAGGAAGGGCAACTGACGCTTCTGTTATTACGCTGTTGATGGTACCCGTTGTGATGTACGGTTTACTCAGTTTACGTTGGAATATGGCCTGCCAGAGCAAGTATTTTTTGGCGAATTTGTCCACTTTCTTCTTCGTTATGTCTTCCGGAACATCAAACCGTGATTTGGCAACGTAGAACTGCAGCCCCGGTAGCTGCTTTACGTCTGCCTTGATGTAGGTTTTGTCAGCCCTAACCACTCTCGATACAGCTTTTCGTTTAGTTAACCACTCTCAAAACAGCTTCCTTGCGCGGGATTTGACCGCTGTGTTTTGTTGATCACGCCGGTTCGGTGCCTTGCGGACCTTGAATACAGGAAACCCAGGTCGTTTCATGGTTTACTGAACGAGCCAGGTGGAACACCGCGTCGCGAATCGAAAGGTTCGGATTACATTTGAAATAAACTAACACCTTCCGGGCCTTCACAGGGTCAGCTGTCTTCGATTTTCTTCCACTTTATGCCTGCCGCTCGGTCGTGGGACTCCTTGAACGATTTTACCACCGGCGATTTTCTGCTTGATTCGATGACATCTCACAACCACGGAACCGATTGTTATGAAATTTTGCACATGTAAACAATTTACTCCAAACTAGTTATACCCAATTTACCCACGGGCAAAAAAGTTACGCACGGATAAAAATGGTGCATTTTTTCGAGTACAGGCCTTAAACACGCACTCGAAAAATGTCTCTTTATTGTAATGCCTACCAGTTCCGGTAAAAATCAATTCATCTGCTCTCAAATGAGCTATCTTCGTGAATTTCAATTTTGAAATGACAGTATTCCCTAAAGCAGAGCAACCACGGAGGTTCGAAGTCATTATTTCAAGCTGAACAATACATTAGGTCCTAAGTAACATTGAAAGATTCTCACTTTCTCTTTCATTACTAGTTTGTCTATTAAACGATCGGTACTGTCTGTTGAAAATACTTGAACATGTTCTTACATAACCGTTGGAACGCAAAGAGAAAGTCGACGAAGAGAGTACAAGCGAAACTTTTTCAATTCGTAAACTTGTTATTCCAAATAACTAGGAGACGACCGCAAGTAATTGGTTTTTTACGTTTCAAAACTCTAGAAAAGAGCTACGTCATAAATTAGAGAACATAAGAATGGTTCTCTCTAGAACTTTCTCGCTACTGATTTTAGAATAGAATATTTTATTACGTTGTGGAATCAAGAAAACAGTTTGCTACATCGCAGGTTCTCGCTGTTAAACACAATGCACTACATTGTGAGTCATGAAATTTAAAATAAGAAATAAAAAAAATTGAAAATCAGTTATAAAATTCACCCTAAACTCACTCAGCAATGCTACGGTCTTTAGCCTGTTTATTGAAAAAAGTACACTTTTTTTTCAAATTGGGCCTAGAAGACATCTCAAAAGTTGAAAGTTTAAAACTTGAATGTACCTATCTAAAAGATGTCTTTAAATAATATGACTTAACCTATTCCATACGGATTTTTTCTAAGCATATTTCAACATATTTTTTGGTCTACATTCTGGAAAAGCTGATAAAAACCATTTAAAAGATAAGATTTGCGAACAAATGTTCATGCTAATTTGTTTTATACCCTCCAAATAATCTTTGAGTTCAGATCATGATGATCAATAAGGAGATTTACGATGTCTCAACCGTACTTATTTGCTGGAAAAATTCAATGGAACATCATAACACACACTGTAATAGACATGTTATAGAATTTCTAGAATACCTAAGGTACTCAAAACCATCCTCGAATTCAATTCTTGATGTTCCACGTAATCAACAAAGCGGTTTACGATGGCTTCACTGTACGTATGGGCGAGAAAAACTTTATGAGAAATCACTACACCTTTTAAGACAAATGGTAGTGTTCTCAGAATATCTACGCTACACCAAACTATTCTTGAGTTTAGATCCTAATTTTCTACAATATTATCACGGATACTAACGATGTCTCGACGGTATAAATGCGATGTTTAGCTTCATGGAACATTATTAAACCATTATAACCGTACTTCATTGTTGTCAGAATATCTCATATCTCGATGTTGTGCGTACATCATCAAAAAAGAGATTTACGATGTATTGTGTATCATTTTGATTTGAAGATGAATAGTCAGATAGAGGAAATTTGAATCGCTAATAATTGCATATGCATCGAATTTTTAGACTTTAGTGTTAAGAAATTTCGAGAGTAGTGAAAGTTTGACAATACTCACTTCATGAATTATTGAAAATAATATTACGAAAATCTATTCACAAGTCACCCTTAATTTTTCGAACCGCGATTATAGACAGCATATTCCTCACTTTCTTGCCTTAAAAATTCAACAAAAATAATAATAAGCCAAATTTTCCTGTGATGTCAATATTTTGGTCAAAATTTATCCGCAATAGACGGACAACATTTGCTTACAAATGATTTTGAAAACCGGTGTGATAAATTTCAGTCTCAATCAGTGCTGTGCATTTTCTTGACGGTTATAAGATTATGACCATAATCTTCTCATGATCATTAGACCTCGCGAATGATGGTCAAGTACTGTGTCACTCAAAAACAGGTTGATATCATATGACCGTTTGTAACAAAAGCCTTCATGACTGCTGGAGAATGTGATATGAAGAGAGTAGGAAAATCAATCACTCACTAATTATCTCTGAGAACGATATGCAAGACAAATTATTTTCAGCATAATAGGTATTAACCTCTGGCAATTATGGTCTAATTTTAATTCTTTTGGCACCGTTAGATTGAAAAAATCACCCGCTTCATGGATATTATTGGCAATTCTTTTGGTTCACGGAATTCCAGGTTGCGGTGCGGAGATACTATTTAGGAATTTCAATTGCATTTCCCGGAATAATTCCAATAAGGGAAGGTCATATGCCGACTTATGCCTAGCACGGCCATTCTGTAACAGGTTTCCGTGGGGTCTCGACTGGCCATGAACATATTTAGATGATCATTTGTCCTTAGACCGGTCATTCCAGAATAGGTTTTTGTGGGGTCTCAAGTGGCCATTAACATATTTAGAAGGACTTGTCGAGTTATTAGTACGAGACACTGAAGAAGTCTGCAAACTAAACAGCTCAAACCCTCTAGGATTCAACCTTTTGTTTTCATCTAATCATTTGTCGGAACGGTCATCCCGGAACATGTTCCCGTCAGGTTTTGAGTGGCCAAGAAATTTCATGAATTTTGAAACCCATCTTGCCAGATTTTCCTTCTGTAAATATACATGGCCACTCAAGGTCCCACGGGAACCTGTTCAGGAATGGCAGGTCCGAGGACAATTCATCAGATGGCCACCAAACGTTGAGAAATATGCTTCAGGTTTTTTTCAGATATTTTTTTCTAAATAAGTAAATGGCCACTTAAGACTTCACAGAAACTTGTTCCGGAATAAACAGCCCAAGGATAAATCACAAAACGTTGAGAAATAAGGAGTGTATCGAAAAGTAGTTATAAACATTCGATGCGTTATTACGCATAAACTACTGTATATATTTTTAGCGTGTAAGCGCCATTTGCTTTGTTTACATGTCAAAAATGATTATTCGGTTCATTCATTTCCGTTGATAAAAGTTGTATTCAAAATGTCGCGAATTGAATTTGAGACTAAAAAGAAAATTCTGCACACTTGGTGCACCGAAAAGGGTGTTACTTACAACCAGATTGCGAAAAGAGTAAATGTTCACCCGGCAAGTGTAAAACGCATCATCGAAAAGTTTGGTAAGGAGTGCTCCTCAAGGATTTACTCAAGAAGTGGCCGGAAACCCGGCTCCAGCAACCCCGATTTGGACCAAAAAGTTGTGGATTATATTCAACGGAACAAATCTGCCTCTACTCGCGATTCAGCCAAGAAGTTCAGGACCAGCATCGGAATGATTCAACGAATCAAGCGCAGGAATGACTTGAAGACGTACAAAAGCAGAAAGTGCCCAAACAAACCTGAACAAAAGTCTCGTGCCAAAACCAGGGCTCGAAAGCTGTACAGCTGCATTTTGGACAATGTCGACCAGTGCATTTTGATGGATGACGAAACATACGTTAAAGAAGATTCAAGAACGCTACCGGGGCCGCAGTTTTATACTAAATCTGTTGGGAACGTGTGCCAACCGCAGATACGACTGTTGCGATGGAGAAATTCGGTCAGAAGGTGCTCATTTGGCAAGCTATTTGCACATGTGGCTTGCGTTCTTCAATTTTCTATACAAAAGGAACTATAAATGCTGAGATTTATCAAAAGGAATGTTTGAAGAACAGGTTGCTACCATTGTATAGAAAGCACCAGTCCCTCCTCTCTTCTGGCCAGATTTGGCATCGGCACATTACGCCAAATCCACTTCACAGTGGCTGACGGAGAATAACATCAAGTTCGTAGAAAAAGACATCAACCCACCAAACTGTCCCCAGTTGCGACCGATCGAACGCTATTGGGCAATAGTCAAGCGTATATTTAAGAAGGATGGTACAGTGTCCCAAAACATGACCGATTTTAAGAAAAATTGGGCAGCGGCATCCAGGAAGTGCACAAAGGTCACTGTGCAGAATTTGATGGCAGGTGTCAAATCAAAGGTACGGGCATTCTACAGAAATGAACATGATGACTAGTTTTTCCGTTTGGATCTTTGTAAACATGTTAAGCTATAATAAACTGAAATAGTATGTTAATTTTAACCATGTTTTCATGCCTATTTTATTATTTGGAAGTTTATATCTACTTTTCGATACACTCCTTAGCCTTCTGGAGAAATTTCCTGAATTATACCCATATTGCCAGGGTTTCCGTTTGAAAATGTTATTGGCCACTCGAGGCCCCACGGGAATCCGACAGGTCTGAAAACAAATAATTAGCTTGCCAATGAATGTTGAGAAATACCCTACTGGAGAAATTTCATTAATTTTGAAGCCCGTATTCTCAGGTTTTTTTTTAATAAAAATGTTCTTGTTCTCTCGAGGTACCTCGGGAACCTGTTACAGAATGGCCGTTCCGGGGTTTCGGTTTAAGGCCCACAATAGAATAGACAAAGTAATTTAGTAAGCCATTTATAAACAATGACATTGATTTCTCACGAATCTCGAGAATCCTACTATATTCTGCTACTTCATATGGTAAAACTAACATTTTTCTACCAGATTCTGCTTTCATTTCACGAGAATGATTTAAGATTCAAGAGAAATCGACATTTAAAGTTATTGTTTACAAATGGCTTTTAGGTCCTTAACATGAATTCCTCGAGAACTGAACCTTCAATCGTAAGCTTAAGCTGTGGACATATCACCACTGACGAGGTAATGCCTGCTGATTTTGACGGTGGAAGCACCGCTTACTAGCGATGACCATCATGATCATCCGTAGTACTAGAAAAGCAAAATGACCGTCAAGTTCCATGCCGGTATATTTCAAGCTGAACATTGCATTAGGTCCTAAGTAACATTGAGAGATTCTCTTCGTCGACTTTCTCTTTGGTTAATAGCTGTCTATTAAAGGATTTGCTGATGTTTTCGACGTATTGGATGATTTGGATCCCTAATCACACTTTTTACTACCGTACTGTATGTTGAAAATAGATGCACATGGTTTTACATAGCCGTAGGAAAGCAAAGAGAAAGTCCCAAAGTAACACATTTATTGACTCGTATACTCGCACACTTCAGTAACAGACAAGCGTGGAATTACACTATTTGACCAATATTTGACGGATTATCTATTCGCACAAAATAACTATGAATTGTTTTCAGTTGACGAGAACTGCAGTCACGCAAATCACTTAAGGCTTTAGTGGAGTGGGATTGAACGACACTTTTTTTTAATCTGTTTTAATTTAAAAAAGTCCGGCACTTTGCAGGGTTTCTCTTTTTGTCTTTTTGTCGATAAAAAGTCTTGGAGTGCCAGATAAATCTGACATAACGGCACCCCTGACCTTGATGGAGCTCAGCTCTCTCGAGTCTCGACTCTCGACTCTCAGGACTCTCAATAGATCATTGCACGATGGCGTCATCAATGCAGTTTTGACAGTTCAGGGAGGTTGTTTACGTGGACTTAGAATATTTTCGGTGAGATCGGTTTGAGATTTTGCGCTCTAAATTTATTACGATTGAAGAAAAATTGCCAGCAAACAGACACCAGTGCTTATTATCATATCATTGCTTGGATCTAATCGTACAGAATCCGGAAAACGCAAATGAAAAATTTCGTTTGAGCGGTCCAAATTCTAACACCTTGTAAGCAAGCTCCCTGAACTGTCAAAAAAGTGAGGTTAATACATTCCGTGCAATGATCTATAAAAGGAATACACTTGATCATGTAATCTCTTCATGTTCACAATCACTTCCACAAGTGAGCACTGTGAATAGCTACCCGTGCAAAGGCGTGTACCAAATTGATAACAAATTTTAAAACCTGGATATCATAATATGTTATCACTGATACTGAATAATCAGCCAAAATAACAGAATGGATAGCAAAAGAATACTTGTTGAATCTATACAAATAAAAATGAGTTGGGGTTTCCTTTGCCACGATTCAACTCACGCGGCAGGAAGGACGGTGCGGCATGGAAATTTGTCTGCAAGGATTTTTGAGAAGCTGGGGAATATTTTTTTAAGATAAAGTAAGAGACCCCTCCTTTATCTGAAAGGGGTTGGTTCCCACACAAATGGACACATTTTTTCTGCATAACCCGAGAACTGATCAACCATAGGAACCCAATTTAGCATGTGGCAAGTGTTGAAGGCAAGCAATGTTTCTACACTGGAAGTTCTGAGGACCCCTCCCTCTCTAGAAAGGAGGCTTCCACACGAATGAAACAGAAGCTTCGGCATATATCCAGAACTAATCAAGCAAATGGAGCCACCTCGTTGGCATGGGGTTTTCTGGTGGCGAGAAAAATGTTTCTCGTGCAGTTTGAGACCCCTCACCTCTCCCAGAAGGGGTCTGCTCATCCAAATGCAGCTGAAATTTCTCACCCCCATAACTCTAGATCTAATAAAGCAAATGGAACCAAATTTGGCTTGCGGGGATTTTAAAGGCAATAAATGTTTCTTTACGGTAGTTCGAGGCCCTCCTCCTCCATCTCTGGTTGGGGTCTCTACATATAAACACAAGTCTGCTGCATAACTCTAGAACTAATCAAGTAAATGGAACCAATTCTACAGGTAGAGGTTTTTGAGGGCGAGAATGTTTGCTAGCAACTCGAGATCCTCCGCCCTCTGTGAAGAGGGGGGCTCTCATACTATTGAAACACAAATTTGTGTATAACCTGTCAGGAACTAATCAGCATGCAGAACCAAATTTGGCGTGGAGGTTTTGAGGAGAGAAATGTTTCTATGGAAGTTTGAGACTCCTCCGCTTACTGAAAGAGGGGTCTCTCATACCAATGAAACACGAATTTTTGCATAACTCGAGAACAAATCAAGTAAATGGAACCAAATTTGACATGTGGAGGTTTTTGAAGGAAATAAATGTTTCTAAGGTTTGAGAACCCTCCGCCTTCTGGAAGGGGAGACTCCCATAAAAAAGAAACATGATTTTTAACATTACTCGAGAGCCCATGAAGCAAATGAAACCAAATTTGGCATGTTGAGGTTTTTGAGGCAAGAAATGTTTCTTATGGCATTTCACCACCCCTCCCCACTTTTAATGGGGAGGGCTCCCACACAAATAAAAAGCAAATTTCTGCATAACTCGAGAACTCATCAAGTAAATGAAACCTTTTAGCATATGGGGTTTTTGAGGCTAGATTTCTATATACATAAAAATTAATTCTCTGTCTGTCTGTCTGTCTGTCAGACCCTATAGACTCGAGAAGTTCTAAACCGACCAACGTGAAAATTTATATGAAGGGGTTTTTGGGGCTGGGGAAGGTTCTTATGATTGTTTGAGACCCCTACTCTCTCAGGAAGGAAATGAGACACACATTTCTTCATAACCCGAGAACTAATCAAGCAAATCGAATCAAATTTGATATGTGGGGAGTTTTGAAGGCAAGAATGTTTCTATGATAGTTCAAGACCCCTCACCTTTCTGAAGGAGGGGGGCTTCAAACTAATGAAACTCAAATTATTATTATTATAATCGATGAGCCCAGTGCGATGGTTCAAAAACTAATCAAGCAAAGGGAACCGAATTTGAAATGTGGAGGGTTTTGAATTCAATGATTGTATGGTGGTTTGAGAAACCACCCCTCTGAAGGAGGGCTTCCATACAAATGAAACTCAAATTTCTACCAAAAATGAGAATTATCCAGCTTACTTAAACACAAAACGTGTGTTTCTCGGATAAGAAGCATGTTTTGATAGAAGTTTGAACCCCTGCTTATTCAAAAAAAAAACTCATTTAAAAAAAAACCATAAACGTGCCAGTTATATTAAATTTTCCTTAATTTAGTTGCAAGCGTAGCAGCGCACGCACCGGGCTCAGCTAGTATCATAATAATAGCTTATTTCATTTTCAGTGAGAACATCTCGATAACAAATCCTGCATTGTAAGCAAATTAATGGAAATAGTTTCAAATTATGTTATCAATTTGAAATCAAACTCTCATTATAATATATGCAATTTTTTTTCAATGAAAAGCTAAATTTCTTGTACAAATATGCTGGTAATATTTAAAGTTTATTTTCAATTAGTAATGTTCCTCAAAAATTGTATGTTTAAAATGATAACGTTTGATAACAAAACTAGCCAATGCAATGGTGATAACAAAATTGGTTATGTGATAATAGCGGAAATCAAAACGATATATGGGATAACAGAACTTGTATCTTATATGATACCAGCTTGTTATTTTCCTTATCTAGGGTAAGGAGTCGATCAGGAACGACTCATAGCATGTGTAATAGTCCATCACCCCACAAAACTAAAACTAACTTATCAGTTGAGATTCTCGTACTTGATAATATAAGTCAGGGTTACAGAGAAAGTTAAGAGGATACTTCTTTTAGAACTTATTGGTCGAAAGGAGAGCTCGCCTTAAATCTCATTTGTGTGAAAAAGATAGAGATTTACAGCGCGCTCAACTGGTTTGAGTTACACTCTTGCATATAAATCAAGTTTGAGTGTTCAAAACTGTTGGAAAATGTCCCATGGACAAGTACAGAAATATAAATTTGACAAGAAACACGCAAATTGCGGATTAATCCTCTAGAATATTAAAATACGAACTCCATGATGATTTAGGTACTCCCTCGCGCGCTACCAACACCCCTCTAGTGTTGGGAATCGAAAATCTTT
>JASCZW010011746.1:0-30949 GCA_034211315.2 Aedes japonicus
ACAGACAGACAGACAGACAGACAGACAGACAGACAGACAGACAGACATGACAGACAGACAGACAGACAGACAGACAGACAGACAGAACAGACAGACAGACAGACAGACAGACAGACAGACAGACAGACAGACAGACAGACAGACAGACAGACAGACAGACAGACAGACAGAACCAGACAGACAGACAGACAGACAGACAGACAGACAGACAGACAGACAGACAGACAGACAGACAGACAGGCAGACAGACGGGCAGACGGAGCAGACGAGCAGACGGAGCAGACGGAGCAGACAGACGAACGAACAGACGGAGCAGACAGACGGAGCAGACAGACAGACGAGACAGACGAACGAACGAACGAACCGGAGCGAACGAACGGAGCAGGAGCAGACAAAGACGGAGCAGACAGGAGCAGACGGAGCCAGACAGACGGAGCAGACAGACAGACAGACGAAAGACAGACAGACAGAACGGGCAAAGACGGAGCAGGCAGACGGAACGAACGGAGCAGACAGACAGACGAACGAACAGACAGACAGACCTAGACAGACAAACTCGGCGCAGACAGACAGACAGACAGAGCAGACAGACAGACAGACAGACAGACAGACAGACAGACAGGCAGACAGACAGACAGACAGACAGACAGACCTGGACAGACAGACAGACAGACAGACAGGCAGACAGCCAGACAGACAGACAGACAGACAGACAGACAGACAGACAGACAGACAGACAGAGCAGACAGGCAGACAGACCAGGGCAGACAGACAGACGGAGCAGACAGACAGACAGACAGACAGACAGACAGACAGACAGACAGACAGACAGACAGGCAGACAGACAGACAGACAGACAGACAGACAGACAGACAGACAGACAAGACAGAACAGACAGACAGACAGAGGCAGACAGACAGACGGAACAGACAGACAGACAGACAGACAGACAGACAGACAGACAGACAGACAGACAGACAGACAGACAGACAGACAGACAGACAGACGAGACAGACAGACAGACAGACAGACAGGGCAGACAGACAGACAGACAGACAGACAGACAGACAGACAGACAGACAGACAGACAGACAGACAGACAGACAGAACAGACGGAGCAGACAGACAGACAGACAGACAGACAGACAGACAGCCAGACAGACAGACAGACAGACAGACAGACAGACAAAGACAGACAGACAGACAGACAGACAGACAGAACAGACAGACAGACAGACAGACAGACAGACAGGCAGACAGACAGACAGACAGACAGACAGACAGACAGACAGACAGACAGACAGACCGGCAGACAGACAGACAGACAGACAGACAGGCAGACAGGCAGAGCAGACAGGCAGATGAGCAGACAGAACAGACAGACAGACAGACAGACAGACAGACAGACAGACAGACAGACAGACAGACAGAGCCAGACAGACAGACAGACAGACAGACAGACAGACAGACAGACAGACAGACAGACAGACAGACAGACAGACAGACAAGACAGACAGACAGACAGACAGACAGACAGACAGACAGACAGACAGACAGACGCAGACAGACAGACAGACAGACAGACAGACAGACAGACAGACAGACAGACAGACAGACAGACAGACAGACAGACAGACAGACAGACAGACAGACAGACAGACAGACAGACAGACAGACAGACAGACAGACAGACAGACAGACAGGAGACAGACAGACAGACAGACAGACAGACAGACAGACAGACAGACAGACAGACAGACAGACAGACAGAAGAAAAACAGACAGACAGACAGACAGACAGGACAGACAGACAGACAGACAGACAGACAGACAGACAGACAGACAGACAGACAGACAGAGGACAGACAGACAGACAGACAGACAGGAGCAGACAGACAGACAGACAGACAGACAGACAGACAGACAGACAGAGCAGACAGACAGACAGACAGAAGCTTTCCTTTTACAGTGATACCTTCACGATCGGATTTTGTTACGATTAATTATTATTAATAAAACTTTTGACAGATGGATGCCGAAAGAAGGAAAAGCAACGTATACTAATTGTGAAATCGTTGTGTTTGGATAAGTCTTCCGTTTGTAGTAACCTCTAATGTTTCCGTGATAGTTGAACCATTGTGAGCTGAGTTGATAAGTAGTAACAAAATCAAGCTGAACAATGCATAAGGTCCTAGGTTACATTGAGAGATTCTCTTCGTCGACTTTCTCTTTCGTTAAAAGCTTGTCTATTAAACAATTTGCTGATGTCTTAGACCTCATTGGACCTTTGACTACACTTTATGTTACCGTACTGTGTGATGAAAATACTTGAGCATGTTTTCACATAGCCGTAGGAACTCAAAGAGAAAGTCGACAAAGAGACATTCCCGATGTTACTAAGGACCTAATGCATTGTTCAGCTTGAAATTTTCGGTCGCGGCTTAATCGTGTGCTGTACCTACACTATTGATAATTTTGAGCGCATACGTACTGATGATTTCGGAGTAAAAAACCGTCGATAAGAACGCAGTCAATTTGATTTTCTGTGCGTTCATCACGAGATCTTTAATCTCCAAAACCATCCTCTATGTACCTAATCCTAATGAATTTATGATAGAATGGAAATATTTAAGATAGCCTACTGTGACAAAAGACATGACGTGACTTTGGAAACATACACGGAAATAATCCACACATTTTTATTGGCTAAAATCAATAGAAAATTCCACATAATACTGATGTGTTCACATAAACAGAACCCTCTGAGAAATACAAATGAAGATTTATGTGACAAATAATAAGTATGAGTGGCCACATATGGTGGTTATGTGTAGAACATTGGATAGTAATGTGGTTACAAATAAGCTATCACTTGTTGATTGCATTGCAAAAATTTATGTGTCAGACTCATAGACTCCTATGATGCATTAGTAAGTAGTTTCTTTCAGTAGTTGTACATTTTGATCACAAAGCCTTAAAAATTGTCGGTTTTAACGGGAAGAAGTCATAAATTTTACAAGCTAGTTTTAACAGCCTCTGCATTGTAGGTAAACATGATTCATAACGGCGCTTGCTGAATATCCTAAGAACGTTTTGTACAAAGCCGTGGCAGCTGCTAGCAACAGTGAAATTAAACCGAGGCATCCAAGTGCTTCGGTATACCTGTATCTAAGTTGAATAACCGGCTGAAAGGAAGGCGTGGAGCAAAAAAAGAAGAAGAGATACGGCAAAACCATGGGAGATTGAAGCCAAGTTAGCTGCCTCTATTAAAACCATCGAAAAGTAGGGTTTTGAACTTACCAAACAAGAGATCTTCTTGGCAATTGGCCAGTACTTAAAAACCAGTGGACTGAAAACTCCATTTAAGAATTGTGTTCCTGGAAGTAACTTTTTTAGAGGATTTATGCGAAATTGCTTGTAATAGAAATGTCGACCTGTTCATTATTTCAGATTACCTCAAAAAAGTTAATGAAGTAACCACGGGTATTCCACCTTCACGTATCTTACCTATGTCAATTACGTTCGATTGAATAAAATGAAGTAATTGTTGTTTCCTTACATTGCACTATGGTACGAATGGACAAATTTCGCGACAAAAATCGATAACTCGAAAACCATTAACTTTAGGAAGATGGTGTTTTCAAGAGACTTAATTTAAAAAATAAGATCTATCTTTTGGTTTGAGTGGTGACCTTTTTTGTTCATAATAAAAATTTCAACTTTTTATTTTTATGACTTCGAGGATTTTTTGCTTTGACAGAATTGTAGATATTTTAATTTAATAAACCTTGCTGAAAAAAATTAACTACTATCTCATCTACGTATCGTTATAACAGTATTTCTAACTTCCCTTAGGGTGGGACTTAAAAAACAGTTGTTTTGCTATAACTTTTTTAATTCAATTTGACTTTGAAAACTCTGTTTACGATTTTTAGGGTATAACATGACGCACATTTTGAAGATACAAGATCGTTGCTAGTTATTGTATTTAAAAAGTTATAGGGGTTGAATTGTAAACAAAAATACGCTTTTGCAAGATATCTCATTTCTTTATTTGCACATATTTGCAAACTCAGAGTACGTAAACTGAAAGTTCAAACTTTCATCTAAAAGATCTATGCAAAATAGTTTGTCCCCTTGAGGAAAAAACTCGTTTTAAAATTTGGTAGTTTTGCTTTTTTTTGTGTTATGTCTGTTTGTCTGTGTTGACGTATTCACATTTGGTTACTTATACAGGTATACCTCGATTATATGTACATTTTCGATTTTGAAATGTACATAAAATCGAATTGTACATAAAATCGAAGCAATATATTTTTTTTATTATTTCGATAAAAAATGTATAGAATTACAAGTTTTAGTTAAAGTTTTTATTTACTCGGAAAATACAGCAGAAAAAATGGTTAAACTCATGGGTTCTGTTTTTATTCTATAACAAATCACAAACATTTATTCTAGATTTTTTTAAGTTTTTCAATCCCTTTCACAAATTATGGACAAACAAGGAATGTGAGGAGTGGGAATGGTCTAATAAATCTTTCGCTTCATGCAAGAGAAATCGAATTTGTATGGGAAAATTTGATAAGGGAAGGAAAGAGGGATTGGAATTTGCCGAAAAAAAATTCTTTCATAATTTGACGATTCCATTAAAGTTAAAGTTCTTTTAACGTTTTCGATCTCATCGGATTACCTTTTTTTAGTCTCATCCAGTATTCATCAAACCTTTTAGATTTTTTTTTTCATTTCGTCGCACAGTAAGAAGAAGTATTACAAAGTTTCAGAAGACATAATTTTGAGTTCATTTGATTTTTATTTGGAATTTTCATTTACGTACATTTTTATCACTTCTGAATCTCTTAAAAATCAAACATATTGTTTATTACAAATGAAAACATTCGGATATTCAAAGGCAATTTTCTCAAGATGATTTTCCATTCACTATCTTCGCGAAGATTTTTGCCCTCATGCCACGCAACGAAAACTGCGAATTGAGAGGCCAACACTCTTCTGCATACCGGATCATTACATCAGCGGATTTCAGTGCCGATTCGTCCGAGACCAGCTGAAAGTCATCTTCCGCATTAGCAGAATCCAAAATGTTCATGCTGTCGTCATCTGGTAGGCTGCAATCCATGATGTTGTACGTCGATTCGTCGTCAGCTGTAGGGTTGAGTACATTTTCAACAATTTCTGAATCTTTGAGGACTTCAAACTCAGCATTTTCCTCATCGATAACGTTTGACGCAGTGATTGTAGCGGATATTTCCAGAAGTCGCCCCTTTATCATAGAGAGAGGCACCTCATCTTCGTCTTCTACTTCCTCCGGGTTGTACAGCAAATTCCAAGATTTTCTAAAAGAAGCTTGAGGAACCAGATCCCACGATTGCGCAACCCAAAAGATGGCATCCTTAACATTTATTTTCTTCACGTTGTCATGAAATTCTCCAGGTCGTCCAAGAATCTCCTGCATCATGATTTGTCTGTACCGTGATTTGACCATTTGAATCACATTCTGATCCATCGGTTGAAGCACCGCTGTTGTGTTTGGCGGTAAAAAGACTGCCCAAATAGCGCCGTCTTCCGTTTTGAGCTCATCTGCATTGAAATGTGCAGAGCAATTGTCCAAGACCAAAACTGCTCGCATAGGTAAACCGTTTTCCGCCAAATACTTTCTGACTTTCGGTACAAAATGCTCAAAAAAAACAGATTTTGAACAGTACGCGGGTCATCCATGCATTTTTGGATGCGGCATAGAAAACTGGAAGCTCTTTTAAATTTTTCAACGCACGAGGGTTAAGATATTTCCCGATAACCATCAGCGGCAACTTCAAAGAACCGTCCATGTTCGCACACGGCATAAACGTCAGACGTTCTTTGTTCACCTTCTTTCCAGGTGCGGTTATCGAGTCCTTGTCAACGTATGTATTTGTGGGCGTGCTTTTGAAGATCTGACTTGGCAGCAAATCATTATAACGCATTTCCGCCGCAAACTTTTGAACAAACTGGTCAACGATGGCAATGTTGCTTGATAACTCGTTGAAAAACTTCACTGAAAAACTAACTCGTTGAAAAACTTCACTGCTTGAACTTGCAGCATTTCTTGGCTTAACGGAATGTGTTGTTGTCTTTTTTGCAAAAATCAGAGGTAAAGCGCCTCATCCACTTTCGGGTAGCGAGCGGATTTGAAAGACTTACGATGAGCTGCAAATGATAAACATGAGTGCGCTTTTCTATGAATAGAATCTCCAATTTGCTTACCAATGTTTCCTTGAATTTTTGCAATGTTGTTCAGTATCTTTGATTTGGATCGCTGAATGTTGTAAATAGTAGATCGTGCTTTGATGTGATACTTTTCCATAACATCTTGAGCTGTTAGTCCATTTTCCAAATCATGGATAATCTTCACTTTAGCTGTGAAAAGAATACCCGATCGTTGCTTTTTAACTTTTGGAATTTGAACAGAAGCCATTTTAGAGATTACAGCCTGCACAAATCCGAGTTCAAATAGAAGTGATGATACAACTTCCTCACGATCAAAAATGTCAAAAAATACACGGTAATCAGATACTAATGGGATGCATGTTCAACATAACCCAGATTTAATCTGACCGTTGAACTAGAAAACATTGTTTTAAGATCAAAATGATGGAAAAAGTGTAGATGAGTAAAGATGAGTGAGTATTGATTGAGTACCAGTGATGTTGAAAAACCGAAATCTCAAATCTCACTCATGATTTTTATCAAGTGCGATTCTTTTCTCTACGAAATCATAAGCATAACAATCATGCCCGATTTTTTTATTCCGTTTTACTCATTGATTGTTCCTCGGTGCTTACATTGCATAAATGGGGTGTTTTCTTATTTTTCTGGTAGAGAAGTAATAAATCACGCCTTCAAAAATAAGAAACACCACCAAAGCAAAACTTTGACCAATTTGGGAGATATCATCGTTTAGCATTTGAGACGAATAATGAAAGTTCGGCTGAGAATCTCAAGCGTGATTTTTGTCTGTATAATCGAAGGCGATTTCGCTCACGTTGAATGACTCAGTGAGTTGCATTTTGAGATGATTTCAACATTAATGTTGAGTACAGTATTTAAAAATCACTTGAATTGCCTCGTTATTTATATTAGGGAACATTCATTGATCACGCCATTAATCGAAAAAGCACCGTGTTTACAAACACAACTACCCTCCTCCTTTTTGTCAAGCATTTTGTTTAGAATCCTCTAAATTAATCTATATGTCGTCACACTTTTTTAAAACGAGCATTTCAAATATTATCAATGGATATAACCTAATTGAAAAATTATAGGCAGAGGGTTAAATCACTACTTCTTCATCCCCAGGATTTTTTGTATCATGTAGGGTTTGGATTTAATCGATCAGACTGTCTGATACCCACGATGAATTTGTCGAACAAAGTACTAGCGCCAGCACTGTATATTTTGGAAAACCTGAGGAAGTGAGTTTTGAGTGCCCGCAATTGAAAAAGTCTCCTTTCCAAGGGAACAAACAATTTAGATAATACGAAAACTGTCCTTGAATAAAAAATGAAACATGTGAAAAACCATGTACATAAAATCGAGGTAAAATGTCCATTTAATCGAAGTACATAAAATCGAGGGTACATACAATCGAGGGTTCATAAAATCGAGGTATACCTGTATTTATTTATTTACATTGATATATTTATCTTGATATATTTAGATTCAGCTATTTGCATGTGTTTATTTACGTTAATATGCTAAAGTCAATTTATAAATGTTAATAAGCATATGTAAAAACATAAATGTAAATGTATTTTGGTAAATTTATAAACGTAAATTGAAAAATTGAACATATGATGATGTAAATAAATGTAAGTAAACAAATGTGAATATGTCAACACAGACAAACAAACATGACACTTGCAGTGTCCTTCATCGATAACGCATTAAACGGTCAATTCAAATGTTTCAAAGTTGGTAGTAGCGTTTCCGAAAGCGCGTATACTCGATTTTCTTACGTTTAACTTTAACACGCTACCATCAGCTTTAACATTCATCACAGTGTGCTTAACCGATGGTGTTAGTTTTTGTTTTTTAAATGACGATCATTTGTAGTGCAAAATGTTCGATGTGTTATGTCTGTTTGTCTGTGGTATAAATGTAACTAAATTAACGGAGATGATTTAATATAAAAAAATAAACATTTGCATAAAAAACTCGCGTTGTTACGCTCTTTGATGATAATTGATGATGCTGCTGATCGAAAATTATGCAGAAAAAATGCAAAACTACCAAATATTAAAACTAGTTTTTTTTCCTCAAGGGGACAAAAGAGGACAAACAATTTTGCATAGATCTTGTAGATGGAAACATGAATTTTCAGTTTACGTACTCTGGGTTTGCAAATATTTGCAAATAAAGAAATGAGATATCTTGCAAAAACGTATTTTTGTTTACACTTCAACCCCTATAACTTTTTATATACAATAACTAGCAACTATACTGTATCATCAAAATGTGCGTCATTTTAAACCCTAAAAGCGATTTTACAGAGTTTTCATATTCGAATTGAAATATCAAAGTTACAGCAAAACAACTGTTTTTTTAAGGACCACCCTAAGGAAAGTTATAAAAACTGTTATAAAACGGTACGTAGATGAGATAGAAGTTAAATTTTTTCATCAAAATTTCATTTAATTGAAATATCTACAATTCTGTCAAAGCAAAAAATCCTCTAAGTCATAAAAATAAAAAGTTGAAATTTTTATTATGAACAAAAAATTACCACCCTAGTCACCACCCAAACCAAAAGATTGATCTTATTGTTTTAAATTAAGTCTCTTGAAAACACCATCTGTCTAAAAATAATGGTTTTCGAGTTATCGATTTTTGTCGCGAAATTTGTCCATTCGAACCATAGTGCATTGTTGAGTATTATGCAATCAGTCCGAAAATTCATATTATATTCTTAGGTCAGAGCTCTATTACGCATATTTTTTTCAATTGTCCCACATGTGTAGTAAGTGAAAATTTTGAATACGATCCTTAAATATTGATCCTATTTTTTTCCATACACTTTTTAATAAATGCCAAGTACGTATGTTAGCAAAGAATTGATAGAATATAATAATCATGACTAAGTCACCTGGATTAATTTTCATATGATAGTGTTAACACGCATCAAACATTGACTACACGATTTTCTTTACTCACTTGCCCCACTGTACCTTACAATAGAAATTCAAAATTAGACACACATTTTAAATTGAACAATAGCCGAATAAAAGTAGGCAGCCGACAAAAGTGAAAATCACTTGAGAAATTTGGGGCTTCTTTGAAGCCGTTCTATGTATTTTTGTTGATCGTAATATTTCGATCCTAGAGCAGCTAAATGTTCAAAAAAGAAAGCTCATCCAAAATTATAAAAAGAAATTCCTGGTTTTTACGCTAACCGATTGGGCATAAAATAACGAAAGAATTCAATTCCCTCTCATCTAATGTACCTTTCACCCTAAACTCATTTCCTCCCTTTTCTTCATTTTTCCCCTTCTTCTCAACACCCCTCCGGATCATAACCTCAAACAGCGCAACCCCTGGCAACAGCTGAGCATCGAACGAACGAAAGACCGCACACATGTGCGACGGCGAGATGGGACCATAACGTGCCCCTGTTTTGCCAAAATGGGTTCCATCGCATTCCATCACCGGACACCTCCGGTTCGTTCCGATGCTACTGCTGCTGCTGCGACAGTACGTGGCCCAATCTCGTTTTACTGTGTCATCGTCAATTGACTGAGTATTGCTGGTGCCTTTTTTTTCCCGGTACACGGAAAAAAATCCGTTGCCGGATTCATGAATAAAAATTCATGAAATCATAAAATGTGTCACTTCATGACATTATGACTATGGTTTATGATATCATGACGAAAACCACAATTATCATGAATAATAACAACTGCTCGGTTGAAAATGAGTAATGATCGCCACAAGCGTTATTATAAATCAATCTCCGTTTCGATGGATCCAACTCGGAATAAAATATCATACCGCTGAGTCATGGAATCATGACCCTCATTCATGCTTTATAACTGAAATTCAAAAAATCATGAACCAAAACAAACGTATCCATGAATTTGATTCATGGTCGTTCTATAAGCGTAACGCAAAGCTGTCAACCTGTCAAAAATTTTCATCAATTCAATCGAAGCGTGCCTAGCGGTCGGCGGTAATTTTCAGATAAGGTTTTAAAATCCTAACTAGTGCTCGAAAAAAACTAACTTGTGCTTAATTATAGTGTGAAAACATCAAGAGCACAGCTTACCGCGTAGTCGCAGCAGCAACGGGACACAGCAGCAGCAGTAAAAGAAGCAGTAACAAAACCTAGCTGTAAGTTTTTTTTCATCTTGATTTTTATTCGATTAGGGCGAAATTAAACCGTTTTTATTCAAAAATCACATCAAACTATAAGCTATTTGTGTCAAATAATTTTTGGGTTTGATTTTTTGGTTTTTAAATAGTTTGGAAATAGTTTAGAAGCCCTCTGCTAAAGAGACTCAAGACAGCTTCATACTGTGGAGTTGGAAGTTAGAAAAGTGGAAATATTTAAGTTAAGAAAATCTTTGTAAATCGACAGCTTTGAAGACTATTCACTAAATTAAAGTTCGGAAGTCTGACTTTTGAATTCCAAACTTACTTCCGACCTTTACGTCAATCACTGTCACTGTCAATTCGCGGTCATGTCAAGACAGCAGCAATTAACACAGGTAAATGTAAAGCAATGGTATGCATAGTATCATAGTTGTATGACAGGTTTGTCAGACGGTTTGCCAAATTTGTCGTAAGACACAGACACTCCAACTCGACCAAATTTTCAGGGGGCGGAGTCAATGTTGTACAACATTCGGAGCATGTGTGGGGGGCCTTACAATAGTGGGGCCTAGAAGCTGTATTTGCCGATGTACACGATAGTATCAGAACCTCCTCGATCAATCTCTATAGAGATATTCTGCAGTATTCTGCAAACAAAGTTTAGAATGTTTGGAATGCTGAAAGGTATACGTTTACTGAAGACAGGAAACGATTTTACGTAAACGTGCACTTTTATCACATTTTTGCTGTTTATGTCGGAGTGATATCAATCAATTGATGTTTCAATATTTCTGAGAATGAGAAGGATATGGGAGCATCAGATGAAAAAATAGAACAGTTCCCTATATTGACTAATCTTGCGTGATAGCTTTGGTGTGTGAATAAAAAAAGCAGGCAAGTTTTAATTTCGCCTTATGCATTGTTTTTTAACGAAATACAAGATTACTACTCCAACCTTTATTTCAATTTATTATAGTCAACACCACCCGCCATGAGTAACTCTGGACTAGTATGTTTAATTGCAATCGGAGATTCCCTAAAGCAAAAGTGTTGATGGCTCATTTGTCAAGTGTCACTTCTCACCATCTTAATCAACGCATTCATTTCAAATGCGTCCAAGAAAACTGTGTCAGAAAATATACAAACAGTAGATGTTTTGTAAGCCATCTAAAAAAGGAACACCCTCAAATTGAACCGGAAGATTGGAGATCTAAGAGGCTACATATTGCACTAGTAGATAACAGGTAATAGATAACTTTAACCATTTAAATTTGGACACTCCCAGCAAAATCAAATCGAAGTGTCCAAATAAAAAAAAACCGAAAAAACCCAGTTTTCAACACCATCCCTGACTTTCACGTTACTGACTTGAAGATTGTTGACTGCAATGCATGACTATTATGAAGGTTTCGCACAAGATGCTCTTGCTAGTTGCATTCTTCGTTTCATTTCAAAAGGCTATTTTTCACTATTCATACTGAACCAACGCGTTCAGAGATATGATTATGACATCAATGAGTGAAAAAGTATTCCACCACAAATAGAACAGAAGAATTTAGAGTGCCTGAAACTCAAAATGTCCGCAGGACAGATGAAGTGCTTCGTAGATAATGCCACACTAATGATTGGAGACTTTGTGCCGGCTGGAGATGAATGGACATTTCTCGTAAATGTCACTAAAGTTGGCTCATGTATAATGAAACCGTCATTCACTACCGAGGAAACACAAAATAAAACTCATTTGATAAACACCTTAGCCAAAAGCACACTTCCTTACTCATTATCCGCTTGCAATCGAGTGGACAGGACCTACTCGATTTACATCAACGTTCATACCAGAAATGAAACATAAATACTTCAAAAAGATAGCCACAACCACATCATCGAGGAAGAATATCGCTCTTACATTAGCGATAAATGACCAATTTAAGATGTCATATAAAGTATTCACGAACATTCATAATTTCGGACCGCTGCAATTGGATGAAGGGACTGGATTTTACATAAAACTGCACTGGTAGTGTAATCGTTCGAGTGCTTAACTACGTTATGTTAGGAAAGACGAAAATAACAGCTGGAACGGTGTTGATTGCCAGGAGACATGACATGTTTCTCAAAGAAGTGCGCCATATCATCGAAAATAATGAAGTGATAACATTTGTCTGCCATACATATAAGGCCTGTGTGTTCGATGAACACCTGGATGCATATGTAGTTGATCCGCATAACTATGAAATCGGTTAATGCGGTATTGAAGTAATCACTCATTCTCTGTCTCATCTACATCACCTACCAGATGGCCGGAAAGCGATTCGCCTTCGAAATTAACGGTGGAACAAATAATTTTTTTTTAATTTACCCAAGAAACAAAACAGTTTTTTTATTGCTTTATTAACGAGACTTCTCGTAAACAAAATAGGGTTAAAACTGTGATTACGATTGTCACAAAAAAATGTTTTTAAAATTCAACAATCTGGTGCTATTTTGTTGTTGAGTTCATATTTGTATGCTTACTTTCTTTTTTTTCATGTAGACTGCGAGTGACGTCGAAGTGAAGATCAACCAGCGATTGGAGTTTCTTCGGACAAAATTTGAATATGTCCAAATGCAGCCGCAAATAATCACGGTAGGAGCATCGCGACCCAATAAATCCATTATCGTGGTTTTCGGCGGCCGGGTACAAAGCAGAAAACATACTGCAATCCATATGTATGTGCATGCACGTAACGTACGTGTTGAATCTGCAGTACACGCCGGATTGTCGGCCACTGTGGCTGTTTCTACAAACCTATATGTTTAAAATACCAGCGTCGATCGTGGAGCTGCCGAAGAGCACACGTGATTTGCTGAAGGCTATCGATTGTTAATCCAAATTTCCTTTGTATGCATGCCATTTCCGTAATATACTTAAATTGAATCGAAATCAAAAACTGAAATAAAAAAATGAGTTTACTTATCAAACTCCTGAAAAAATCCGTTTTTCTCATATTCATAAGTATGTTTCATGTTACCATGAACTCGGTTGATGGTACCTATATGGAATCATGAATAATGTTCATGTTTTCATGTTTTTTTTTCGTAGTTCCAAACGAAATGCTTCATGATATCATGAACCAAACTGTCCGTTTTCGTAACTAAAATTGGAATCATAAATGACAGGTGCCAATAATCATGAATAGTAGTGCATGTTTTCATGAATTTAATTTATGGTTGCTAATCAGATGCTTCATGATTTCATGAATCAAGTTGCCACTTTCATCATCAAAAATCAAAAACATAACGCCATAGTGGCGTTACGTTGGATCATAGTAAGCTGATTCATGATTTCATGACTTTTATTCATGGTGTATATTCATAACATGAAAAAAGACGTTTTTCATGATATCATGAACCATTTTGCTAGTTTTGAGCACCGGATTTTTTCCCGTGTAGTCTGTTTGTCTGGCCTGGCTCGATGGAATCCCGAGCAGATGAAAATTATACCATTTTTGTAACTTGTGATTTTGATAGAACATTTTTGACTCACGAGATTTGAGGTGTTGCTTGACCCTGCTCCGGATCATCATTGATTCGACTAGGGCCTAAAACCCAATTGTAATCAATCATTTTTAACGTTGACCTCCATATGTTAGAACAAACATTCCTCAACTGGATGCTGCTTTCAATTTGCGAGAGTGTTTTGAGATTCAAGAGAAATTGACGTTCAAAGTCATTAGTCACAATTGGCTTTTAGGCCTTAATCATGAATTACTCGAAAAACGAAGTGACGATTTAGTCATCCCTTTCTGTTCGGGATTGCACCCTGCTCGTTTTGGACCAACTCTGGCGAGTCATCGCCGCTGTGTCCGTTGTTTATAGATTTGCGCGAAACTACGCCGGAATTGGAGGGATAAGCAAGCAGCGGGAGAAAAGGGAGCATTAATATCTATTAAATAAATCATCATAACATAAAATAAAAAAGAGGGGATAAATATTTGATAGAAAGGTATTTTTTCATTACTTTCCTCCTTTCTGACCCGGTACTTCAGTCCAGACGCGCTTTATTGGTGGAATCCTGGTTGGTCTGAGTCGGTGAGTCCGGTAGATCACCCTTGGAACGTTGTTTGTCGGAGGAGCATACCTGGGATGGTCTCATTGCTCTGCTCAGCTAAGCTCAAGCTGATGGCTCTGCCATTCGGCTTGGACGCGACTACAACAACAACAACAACAACAACTACCACCACCACTACTGCAATACCACCTTTGACTGGTCGTAACTCTCTCGCCTGGCCAACCGGATCGACCGTCCGACCGACCGTCCGACCGACCGTCCGACCGACCGCGCCATTGACAAAGACAGGATCTATGGGCTAAGGGTGAGGGACGCGGAAGCGACGAAGGATGGAAGTAAAATCAATAACTCACGTGAAAAATTGGTTTGAACCCTTTTGCTCTTTTTTCCACCGGTCATGTCCGCCTCCGCTCGTTCGTCGTGCGGGATAAAGAAAAACAAGGGCTGACTGCGGGAAAAGGGTGAGCGGGGGTGGCCAGCAGGCATGCAGACAGCCGCTTCCAGATGGTGGTCGGGTGTGGAAAATTTCTGTTTCCTTATTAAATCGATCCCGGAGGGCTCTCATTCACTTGTGTTTCGAGTGGGTGGGATGGGACGAAGTCGGGAGATTTGTTGATGTAAGCTGCTACTCTTGCTGGGATGCAAGGACGATCGCACAGAGAACGGATTGCGGAGAAATTTAATCACTGCTGATACGCCTAATTGGGAAAAACTGTCAAACACATTCCACATAGGTATCCCTTGTACTCGGTGTTCGGTTGCCGGTTTTTTTTGTGTGTGTGTGTTTGCTAGGGTTTTGCTTGTTACTTGACAGCGGAGAGTGTGTAATGAGTTGTTGTCGTGGAGATGCCGGACTGGAAGAATGTGTCAAAATGGATTCCAATTGGTGGATTTTTTTATTGGTTCTAGGGATTAACACTTGGATTGTCGTGCTGGGAGATAACTCTGCAAAGCACGAGATTTTAGTTAAAGTTTGGTGATTTTCAATATGCGTTTATTGAAAAGTAAATCTTAGATAATAGAGATTAAGAATCAAGTTTTGTTTGGCCTCTAGTATGATTGTGTGGCAAGTACAATCATACCCTGTGCCCAGGAAGTTGAAAATTTTTCTTTACAAAAAATTTCTAGACCACACCGAGAATCGAGGCCAATTGGTTCAGTAGTTTTCGAGTCTGTGACGGTCAGAAAAACAGACAGGCAAACCGATAGACATAAATTCATTTCTATATACACTACCAGTCATACAGTGACCGGCAAAAATAAAAATCCACCTATGAGTACTGCAAAAAACTGCACAAAACTTATATCTTTTTCTAAATGGTTGGTAATCTTTCCCACGTGTGTCAAAGACAAATATCAAGAGTATTTTTTAACGTCATTGTATTGGTAGTATTTATTATAGAATTCAAGATACATAACAAATTACAAAAACATTGTATTCTAAGGTATGACAAAAATAAAAATCCACTTCAAGTGAGAAAGAAAAAACAAATTAAATCAAATAATTTCCATCAGTTAATAATCAATATGACCACCCTTTGCTTGGATTACCAGTTGCAGCCGTTTCGGCATACTTTCCACCAAGTTTTTGAGGTGTTGATGGTCCAAATCATTCCAGGCCTTTTCCAACGCTGAAAAATAAGTCTGTTTGTTGGTTACTCCAGTTTTCTCGACCTTATTGTCCAAGATTGCCCATAGATTCTCTATCGGGTTTAAATCAGGGCTCTGAGGCGGCCATTCCAAAGGTTTAATGCGGTTAGAACGGAAGAAACCAAGTGTTTTCTTTGCCGTGTGCTTTGGGTCGTTATCTTGTTGGAAGGTGTAATTGCTTTCCAACCCCATCTTTAGCAACGACTCCTCGAGATTTTCGCACAAAATATCAATATACCCATCTGCAGTCATAATACCATGAACTAAGGCCAGATTTCCAATGCCAAACCACGAAAAACAACCCCACACCATAATGTTGCCTCCACCGTGTTTCATCGATGGTTGGAGATGTCTGTCCTGCAGTCCCTCATGGCTCTTCCGCCACACTCTAAGACGTCGTTTTTTGTTGAATAACTCGAACTTTGATTCATCGGACCATACAATGTGCTTCCAGAATTTTATCGGCTTATTTATGTGATTTCTTGCAAATGCTAATCGTTTTTTCTTATTTACCACGCTGATAAACGGTCTCTTCCTTGCAAAATGGCTCCGCATTCCATGTTCAGCAATCCGTCGCCGAATTGTTCGATCCGAAATCGGTAGATCCAGCTTCTCTTCACTTCTCGGATCGTAATGGATGGTTTCTTTTGATTTCGCGGATTATCCGTGCATCGGCTCGTGAGTCAGACTTCCGCTTACGCCCTTTTCCGGCCCGATCAGCAACGCTTCCATGCATTTGTTGCTTCAAAAATATGTTCTGAACAGCACCACGACTTACTCCATATTTTTCAGCGATTTTCCGCTGAGACTGGTTATTGTTGCAGTCACGGACGATTAAATTACGAACTTGCAACGAGATTTTCTTTCCTCCCATGTTTTTTAATTTTTACTTGAAAACAACACGTAGACTTTTCAGGTTTTTGTAGAGATTTATAATGCATGTAAACATAGAAATGTCAACGCATTCAAAAATGAGGGGTACGCCAATGGGATACAGCGTGCAAAATATTTACTAACGGTGGATTTTTATTTTTGTCCTACCTGAATTCGTTGATTTTAATCGTATTTATTAGTAATTCACTGAATTTGAGTTAAGTGCCGAAAAAAACAACCCAATTTAAAGAAATAATAGTTGAAGAAAGGAATCACCAATAATAGGAAAGGATTTGCCGCGAAGAAAAAAAGTTAGAGCTATTTAACTTTTACATGACGTGGTGGATTTTTAAATATGCCGGTCACTGTAAGTACGGACTCGTTTGGAAAAGTCAACACTCAGTTGAATATTGCATCACCTCGAAATGTTTGGCATCACCTTAATACTGGTACATTAACGATATTATATCTCGAGGCACTTAATATCTGCAGAGGGGCGGTCTTGAGCAAAGTTGGTCTGACGGTCAAGGACATACGAAAAATTGACCGTTTGTTTTTGAATTCTACCGCCATTTGTTCTACCTCGTCATTCTGATAAGACGGAAAGTTATAATTTCGGCAAATTTGTTCAAAAAGTCAAGGGTATTCGAAAGGTGGACTGTGATTGGAATTCTATCGGTACGTGGCGCTAGTGACCTTGCAAAAATGAGGATTTTCTACTCGCTCTATCTCGTGATTTTGCCTAGAGTTCAAGTCTTCGGGAAGATTTTTCAGAAGAGGTTATTTGGGCCTGATTCACTTCGTATTCAAGTGTTCGAGACTTAATCACCTAAAATTCAATTGATTCAGGACTGACTGACTTCTCATTCAAGAGTTTATACAGTTTTTTAGATCTGATTTATTGCATATTCAAGTGATTAAGGTCTTATTTGCTAAATATTCAAGAGATATAGGATGAATTCACTTCAAATTCAAGCATTTCAGTACTGACTCAAAAATCATTCAAGTGATTTAGGTCTGGTTCCCCAAAAAACATCGTTGTTGAATTAGAGCTTGTTCGAGCAAATTTGGAGAAGTTATTTAGCTGTTTCTTCTAGAATAGCTGAATTACTTCTCCAAATTTGTTTGAACAAGCTCTAATTCAACATCGATGTTTGTTGGGTCAGTTCATATTCAAGTAATTAAGGTCTGATTCACTTTATATTAAATTGATGCAGAACTGACTAACCTCAAATTCAAGTGATTAAGGACTGATTCACCACAAATTCAATTAATTCTAGACTGGCTATACGTTCGAGTGATTTCTGTCTAATCTCCTTCACATTTATGTGATTAAGGTCTTATGCATTTCTTATTCATGTGATTCAAGGCTGATTAATGTCATATTCAAGTGATTCAGTCTTGATTCACATCATATTTAGTGATAGAGCGATTGACTCATCTCAAATTCAAGTATTTAGGACTGACTCACCACAAATTCAAGTGATTTTGGTCTAATTCACTTCATATTCATGTGATTTAGGCCTTATTCATTTCGAATTCATGGCATTCAACGCAGACTCACTTCATATTCAAGTGATTCAGGCCTGATTCACTTGATCTTCGAGTGATTCAGACCTGATTCCCTTCACATTTAAGTGATTCAGGGCACATTCACTTCATATTCAAACAATGCAGGACTGACTCATCCCAAATTCAAGTGATTCTTATAGCTGACAGACTTCTCATTCAAGTGATTCAAGCATTTTTTAGGTGATGATTCACTTTGTATTCATGTGATTCAGGGTGAACTCACCCCAAATCCAACCGGTTTACCACTGATTCACCACACATTTATGTGATTCAAGCCTGATGCGCTTCATATTCAACAAACATTGCATGTTGAATTGGAGCTTATTCAACCAAAATCTAAATCATCTAAAATACAGCTTATTCAGATTGTAATCAGCACAAATTGTTTGCTGGGTATTCACTCCATATTCAAGGCATTCAAGGCTGACGCACTTCATATTCAAGTGATCAGGCCTGATTTTAATCATATTCAAATGAGACAGGACGAAATCACTTCAAATTTACAACCACCAATCTGGTTCCCTAGTTGGTTCCACAGAATCACGAGGTGGAACAAGTTGAAAAATCTCAATTTTGCATGATCGCTAGCGACACGTAGCGGTGTAATTTCGAACCAAAATGTTCACCTGACCTGCTGAACAACTTTGCAGAAGATGAAAACTTTCCATGTTATCAGAATCATGAGGTAAAACAAGTTGAAAATGCTCAACTTCCCATGCTCACAACCCTAGCAAAGGAAAATAACAAGCTGATATCATATAAGTAACAAGTTCTGTTATCTCAGTTATCGTTTTGATTTCCGCTGTTATCGCATAACAAATTTAGTTATCACCATTGGCAAATTTTGCTATCATATGTTATCATTTTGAGCATACTATTTTTTATGAACGTTATAAGTTGAATTGTAAAACTATAGATAAATATTTCCAGCATATTTGAACAAGAAATGTTGCTTATAATCAAAACATTTTTTTCAGTTGTTAGCATGAGGATTTGATTTCGAATTGATAACATAATTTGAAATTATTTCAATAAATTTGCTTGCAATACAGGATTTGTTATCAAGTTGTTCGCAGTGATAACAAAATGAGTTATTACTATGATATTCAACGAGTATTTTTTTGTTATTCATTCTGTTATTTTGGCTGTTTATTCAGCGTGAATGATAACATATTCAGTAATCAAAAAATGATAACCTGGTATTAGAACTTGTTATCAATTTGGCATAAGCCTTTGCTCGGGTACTCATTTTTCCTAAGTATAACCCTGCCTTGCTCGACCAGCGTCTTTTTATCTTTCTGCTATTATCGTTGTCGTCAATCACCTTTAATCCCAGATACACGAATTCGTCTGCCACCTCAATTGCAGTACCGTCAATCTGAGCTCGGGATAATGATAAGGATATCTCAAAATTGCTGCTTAGGATGTCGATGTCGTCAGTTTGCCATGTAGGTATCATGTAAGTTTATTCGGGAAGCCATATTTTTTCGCAAAAGAAAAAAGACCGTGCGTTTCGTAGTGGCTACTCCGTTACCGATCAGAACTACTGTAGAACAGAGAACCACATAAATGGAGCTTGGGAGTAGCTTTACATCTTCAATGTACAAATTCACTAGCTCATTCTATTTATAGATCAGTTCCGGCGATGGCCACGTCCCCACGGTCTTTGGGGAGGGGGGAAGGATGATTAGTTTGACAATCGTTGGTTGGAGACCGTCTTTACCTCTGCGTCTGAACAATTGTCAAGGGAAGGATACATTTGTGTTAGTGAGGTTGGTTATTTATAGATCATGGATGCACTGTGGTAAGTGATGCGATCAATGAAAGCGCAGTGGACTGCTTTTTTATTTTAAACCTAGTGGTGATAGAAAGAGGCAAGTGACAAATAGCAAGGGAAGGGGACGGGCCTTGGATTGAACTCTCGACCATCTGCTCAGTGAACAGAACGGGTAACCACCGAGCTACCCAGCCAAATCAAAGTTTATCCGGGAAGCCATATGCATGCATAAACTAATTCCCATTAGTAATATAGTTATCATAACGTTTGCATTAAAAAATGGACTAAAATTGTCGATTTTTCATGGGTTTACCTTCACCCGCACTTACGAAACTACCCATGCAGCATCAATCATAGTAACCCATGAGTCAGCAAACAACATTTGACAGCTCTATCAGTCGAACTCTAACCGTGATGGCAAACACAGTGAAGCAACTCCGTTCAGAAGGGTGTGTGTTCAAAGAACGGCACCCCACCGCGTCGCAAACGGACATCGTGCTGCTCTTGGTCGACGCCGGATACGCTCGTTCCGGCATTTACAACATCTTGGCACTATTAGACAACAATCCGAGTATCGAACGAAAGCCCGGTTCTGGACGGTTGACGACCCTGAGTGGAAGTTGCCTCGTTCATCATGAAATACCATAAGGGAACGTTCATTAATTACGTCACGCAAAAATTGACTTTTTATGACCCCCCCTCCCCCCCTTGTCACGTTTTTTGTATGGACCTTCAAATTTTTTTGTATGGATCGTCACGTTTTCTCAAATCCCCCCTCCCCTCCTACTGCGTGACATAATTAATGAACCTTCCCTAAGGGTGAAGACGCGGTGTTTTGGCCGGATCTGGCGTCCGCCCATTACTCGAAGCTATCATTGGAGGAGATGGAGCGGCTGAATATCGATGTAGTCCCTTCCAGAATTTCTGGGCCAACCTGAAGCGTAAGATCTACTCCAACAATTTTGTCGCGAAAACTGAAGAGGACTTGATAAATAAATCGAGGAAAGAACTCAAAAACATGCCTACATGCACGTTTTCGTCCGCCACGGTGAATGTTCCGGTTAACAGCCGGAAGGGCGCTCGCAAGGGCGTAGAATTGTTTTGCAAGTAAGCTTAAATAATTACCTTCCATGGGGAATTTATCAAAAGCAATTATCTGTCTTAGCTTTTTTTTTATCACCATCCGAAAAAAAGTATATTTTTTTAATGCAAACGTTATAGACTATCATAAAGAAACATCTAAAAATTGAGCGAAATTAAACAGTGAATACAATCGAAGACACTTTCAATTCGCAATACCCTCTAGCCATAATCGCGTCTGAATGTTTCGACTCAATCAAAAACTCCCAAAACAGTGTCCAACTTCGGCGACATGTTGCTCGAGATGATTGGGGGAGCCAGAAAAAGCACAAATTAAAAAATTGCTTAATTTAATTAAAATATTTACTGAGAGACACACCAAACCGGGAAGGAACGGGGTCCTTAAGCGAGGTGCTGGAGCCGTGTCGGGAAAGGTTCCTAGCTTCAAGTTTTCGTGTTTTTTTGTTCGTTCCGCTCCCTGCTCACTAGCCTCGTCCTAGAGCAGCAGCTTTTACGGAAGGTGTGGTGCTTTGTTTGGGTTGCTCCCAGCGAAACACACAGCTCTTGTGTTTTTCTCATCCATTTAACATACAAACACAAGTTTGCGGTGGCCGGTGGTTCTGGATGCTACTTCTATGGCGATGGGAATGAGATCCTTCGCGAGCGTCAATTCCGGCCATGGTGAGTGGGTCCGGACGGCTGAAAAACTTGGTCTGCAACACCACGTTCATTCATTCATTGCCGGGTGCTGCTGGCTGCTCTGCTAGGAACTACGACCTCGATTCTGGTGCTGTTGTTCCTTACTGATGAGAAGACGACCGACGCCGCTGCCACCACTGCACTGTTGCGCTGCTGCATTCGTATGCATGTAGGGAAAAGATCGGGAAGAGCGTATTTTTCGGGTGTACATATTTCAGTGCTTCATCTCATTCCGGTGTTGGGAGGACGGTTTGCTTGCCAGGAAAACTCTGGAAAACAGAAATACACGAACGAAGGGACGGACGAATGAGTTCGTGTTTTGAGCTCAGTTCATTTAGCAAACGATTCGCCGCTGCCTGTGGCCCGTCCTTTAACTGATATGAACCAACGAGCGCAGCAGCAGGATGGATGCGAATGCGGAAGGATTAGTGAAGGTGGCGGTAATTGTATGAGCGGAGGAGGAGGATGCACGGTTGCAAGATCCAGTGGGAGAAAACCAGGAAGGAGTCTAGTTTCTCATTTACAGTTTGAAATTTTAATTAAATAATTTTGAAGTTTGAAGCCTCAAGCCATTTTTCCACTCGACGAGTCTTGTTCATGTGTGAACTCTGGTGGGAGTTGGGGGAGGGCTTGGCAGGAGGAGGTATTTGTGCGGTACATCTCTTGCCTTGAATTATAGCAGATAGACTTGGAGGTTCACTTTTTGGACGTAGTGCTGGAGAATCGCTTGAAAACGGTGCATTTTCCTGATGAATGATGTGAGTTGTGGTGGAGGCACAGAATCGAATAAAGATAACTGTTTAAGTCAATTTGTGGAGTTTGTCTTCATTGGCACACACCTGATTTGGCTGGGGCAATCAACAGTACTGAGGATTTCTGATTTACATTTCAGCTTTTTATTGTCTGAAATTCGTTCAACTCTGATTTTATTTTAGTTTACAAATCTCTACACGCAGCAATGCCATCTGGTGCCTGGTTTCTGAAACATCTTTTTTCTTCATTATCGATTTTTTCTGCCATGGATTCATCTCCGCTTCATATTCACTCATAAACGTTTTCGGGCAACTTGCCCGGGGTGAAATTCGAACTCGTAACTTTGGCATGAGAGATGTAGATGTTAACATCTTGATCGGGACTTTGGATTTGGTGTTTTGAAAATACTACTAATTAAAGAATACTAACTTGGAAGTGAAACCTAAATAACCGCGACTCTGGATAAAAGTCAACTTAACACCTATGTTGCTTATATATGGAGAAATAAAGCTGATGCACCTATAATAGTCCAGCGGGTAATACTGTGGCTGTCCTCGATCGTGCAAAATGTGGTATTTGTAAGTATAAAGCATTTGTTTACAATGTTTGCACAGGTTGTAAAAGTTTTACAATAGAGGATTTTTTAATAAATTACCGTTCAGGTTTGGGCCGAAGGTCTCAGATTATTTTGAAACTTTGTCCATGCGTAGGGTTCATGGATGTATGAACAAAAAACAATATTAAATGAATTCAGGGTTGCCAGGCTTCCTGGCAAACGCCAATATTTTTTGTTGACTTATGACTTACGAAACCAAACAAAAAGAATAGCGTGACTAGATGTCGTGTACTCCTTCGATTCAATTTCTCATTTTGCAGATGAGAAAAATTTCGCGATACAACTAAATCCTCAGAATGATAGAATTCATGCACCATACTGATCAAGGAGATCCTTTCATCAGTCCAAACAGTTTAAGATTTTCAATTTCACATATCCGTTATGGTTCCTCGGAAGTTTGACGTCCTCTCTACTCTCTCCAAGTTGATGAAATTAATTCAATTAATATTATTAATATATTTCCTCTACGACTCTCGAAGTTGATGGAATTAATATAGTTTTGAACGTTTAATCATGGTGCCTTGGGGAAGTTCTATTTGAAATAAGCTAGGGCATAGACCTCGTGAGGATTGGCTCAGTAGGCGATGCTAGCTAGTATGCAAAATGTTTGTGTTGATGGTTTCAAAGAGGGAATAACTTGAGATCCTGGTGATATTGAAAGTTACTGTCTCTAGCAAACTTATTCAGTAGGTCAGGGTCTTTCGGTTGGTGGATAGTTGTCCAGAAATGGCTCACTAAGCGGCGCTATTGTTCGTATGAAAATATTGTACAAGCTGTATATCGACATCCCTGCCATCTAGGAAGATGCCGTCCTGGAGCAAATTTGTTAAGGCCACCTGGTTTTCCCTCTTGAAGTGTGTACTGAATTTGAAAAATTTGATAACTTTCCTAGCCACAATAACTTAAAAATAGTTGACAAGCTGTCTGATGATCCGATGGTTCTCTGAACGTTCCCAGGATTACACCGTTTCTCTTGCCAAGTGTCTAGATCTAAAAATTTCTAGTTCTTGGAGAACCGTTCAGAATCATTCGAAAAATGTTGTATTGAACTACCTGAAGTTTGTAATGGTGGCAACTGACGCACCTATCATAGATCGGCAGAACCGTAATCGCCCACGAAAAGAATTATGTGCTTATTGAGAAAAGAATTATGTGCACGCACGTTCTTGCTCGATAGTGTGGGCTTTCTGATGATCAGTGGATCTTAACAAAGTATTACATTTAGTTCAAGTTTTGTGAACATGCGATCGAAACATCAACTTGCTATCTAAGGTGGCACCAGTCGGACTAATCGATCGGTGTGTAACAGAGGTGAACTTTGACATCTCCGATGTGGAATGAGTCGAGGTGAGTTTGAGTGCGGAAACTGAATCGTCTGGGTTGTAGCCGCGTTGATACAAATCTTCCAGAAATTGAAATAATCGGACAAATTTTTCCAGTCAAAACACGAATCACTTGACCCCTGCAGATGATGGAAGTGTCGTCTGCAAACAAAAACAAAATATCACCACCTGGACGGGAGTAACATGTTACGTGAAAATGATGAATAAAGGGTGTACCGTTTAAAATCTCTCTCTCTCTCTCTCTCTCTCTCTCTCTCTCTCTCTCTCTCTTTCTCTCTCTTGTTTGAGGATGTTTCGTTTGAGGATGTTGGTCATTCGCGTCAGTTGTTGGATGGCAGAGTGACCTTTTCTGAACCCAAATTGTCCCCTGAAGGAAGATTCTATAAACGGTTGAGAATCAGAACTTTGAAAAATTCGTGATCGAGGACAAAAAGCTGATGGGGCTTTTAGCGCTGGTAAGATCTTTGCCTGGCTTGTGAATAGTGATTACTTTGGCAATGATGGAACGAAACAAAACAAAATACAGTTACATTAATTGTTATGTTATATATTCTCCGTGCGAGGAGTAACGATTATGATGTAGAAGGAGATGTTCGCTCATCACCGCGAGGCACCAAGAGTGAACGAACAATGTTTTTGGCTAGAATGAAAGATATGAAGAGAAAGTTTTGATAGTTCCGCTAGTGTGCGGCAGACTTGGAAATATAGCAGATGTTTTAGGAAAGTTGAGCGAAAAGGGCATGTGTACAGTGGTACTCGAACCAACGACATTTTTGCCTAACAATCCCACTGCGAGGGTAGGTCGAAGCACTGACTAAGTCCGCCACTTCAACAGGCAAAAATGTCCGGTTGGAAGACGCTCATGTACCACTGTGGCATGTTAGTTATTCATGGCGATCTATTGTGTGCACTCTGTTTACCATGCGCACATGGGAGAGGAACTCTCTCCTTTTTGGGTTTGTTTGGATTCGCACCGACTGACGATCACTAACAGTTTTTCTCGTCGTCTCCAACGTAGAGACCTCGCAGTGGTATGTTAGGCAAAAATGTCGTTGGTTCGAGTACCACTGTACATATGCCCTTTTCGCTCAATTTTCCTAAAAACATCTGCTATATTTCCAAGCCTGCCGCACACTAGCGGAACTATCGAAAACTTTCTCTTCATATCTTTCATTCTAGTACCAAAAACATTGTTGTTCACTCTTGGTGCCTCATGGTGATGAGCGAACATCTCCTTCTACAAATACAGTTGTCAAAACCGCTGTAGAATGTCGGAAGAAATCAACAATCAAGTTTTCAACTCGAGGTTGATGACTCCTTCGACACCAGCGGCTTCCATCTTTTGGTTCGCTTGATGGCAGCTATCACCTCATAAGGCCATTTACTACTATCGTCAGCGACAACTATGGATGTTTCGGCGGCTCTAGTTATCTAGCCTCGTAACAATAGAGCTCATATGGAGTTTACAATAGATTGGTCAAGGTTGTGTGAGTTCACAAAGTATTGACCTAGTACATTGGCCTTTTCCAATGGAGGTGATCAATTGAGATGGGACAGAATTTTGGCGTGTTTTTGGCTTAATCAGCAAATCTAAGGATTATGATGAGAATTCTAGTCTATTCAGTTTACTTTTTAAGCAATTTACAAAACTTTCTAGTTCGCATTCAATGTTTAAGCTCCTTTAAAGTTCACGAAAGGTTCGTTCAAGAGGTTCTAGAGAATGTTATTCACCTCAAAAGATACCTCAAATGAACTCAACATAACCAAAAAAAAAATCGACATTTTTGTTCTTCTCTAATCCTGTCGCAAATTTATGTTTAGTGTGATGTGTTGCGAAATGATGAATGAGTTCAATTTGATGAGTTTTTATTAAGTAAATTATTTTTTTCATAATAACTTACTACCTTGTCTCCAACTCGAGCCCTCCTGTCAAACAGGAATACTTACCATTGTGCCATATGAACAAGGTTAGTTATGCTATGATTTTACTCGAAGCGTTGATTGCATGCATTAGTTCTTTAATTATTCCCTATAATCTGATTTCATTGATTCCTTGATTATCGAGTTTTCAACCCTGAGCGTGGTGCATTTCCGTCGTAGTCACTCAAATACCTTTTGGGTATTTTCGTAATGAGAGCTTCGAACTCGAGAGTTTGGCGTAAGAGTTACGAAAGTTAACCACTACGCCGGGTCGCAACTGACTCCTTAATTATTATCTTGACCTGAAAGTCTCTGATTAGTTTCATCTAGAACTCAATATGAGCAGTAAATTTATTAACATACATTAATTGTTATGTTATGCATGCTCCGTGCTCGTGGAGTTCCTCTCCATGTGCGCATTAATAAACAGAGTGCACGCAATAGATCATCGCAGAATAACTCTGCAAGCCACAGTGGTACATGAGCGTTTTTCCATGCGTCAATTTTTACCTGTTGCAGTGGCGGACTTGGTCCGTTCTACAACCTACCCCGTAGTGGGATGTTAGGCAAACATTGACGTCAATTGTCGACCGGAAACTGCGTGGTAAGATTTTGAGGCTATTAAGAGGAATCCCAACCTGTCGGACCGTGATTTGGCCAGAAATTCGGTGCTGCCCATAGTACCGTGAGGAGAACTCGACTCCGGGAAGGCATCAAGTCATATCGAGCTAGCAAACAGCCAAATCGGACCATAAAACAGAATAGTGTGGCCAAAATCCGTGCTCAGAAGCTATACGACCAGGTGCTGACCAAGTTCGACGGGTCAGCGGAACCTATGTCAAGGCTGACTTCGGGCAAATCCCAGGTCAAAAATTATACTTGGCAACGGCTCGGGGGATGTTCCAGCCAAATTTAAATTTGTTTTGCCGACAAATTTGCACGAAAATTCATGATTTATCAGGGCATTTTGCAGCTGTGGCAAAAGAAACGAAATTTTTCGTTACAAATAAGACAATGATGTCGGAACATACCAAAAAGAGTGTCTCCAAAAACGAATTTTGCCGTTCATTCGATCCCACGACCATCCCGTAATGTTTTGGCCAGATTTGGCAAGCTTGTCATTGATAGCAAAGTCGTTCAAGAATGGTATGCAGAGAAAGGGTCAGGTTGTTCCGAAAAACCTTAACCCACCCAACTGCCCCAGTTCCGCCCTATTGAGAAATACTGGGCAATCATAAAGAGGAGACTCAAGGCAAAGGAAAGGTTGTCAAAACATCAATCAGATGAAGACCTGGTGGAATAAGATAGCTAAAACGATGGACGAGAAGGTGTGCGCCGCCTAAGGAGCCGTGTTACAGGAAAAATTCGAGAATTCCTTCGAAACCGTGACGAATAATTTTATCCGTATTTTTTCTTAAAAGTATGAAGAAAACACTACATTTGTATAAAAAAGATTTTGAATTCAATAATAAATAACTGAAATACAGGCATTGTTTTTGTTCCAATTCTATCTGAAGCAAGCTTTAATAGGGTGTCGATTGACCAATGGACCAAGCCAGCCACCGCATAGTGGTCCGAGTTGAGCTTCTGGTAAACTGACCGGCTGAGCAGTGCTGTTGGCCATGTTGGTGAAGAAAATTCCGAGGGTTAGTGTGAGCCCCAGCTTGACTCGACCGATGAGAGAAGCCGGGCTCAGTTCTGTCCTTTTTTGGGGATGGATCCATTGTTTCTCCAACCTTCCAAATCAACATTGCAACAAAAGGAAAATGGCACACTTAAGAAATCAAAAAAACAATGCACGAATAAGGGTAATTTACCAACTTTCGTTGATAGCCTAGAAGTATCATAAGCATAGTTTAGGTACATTAAATATGAATTCAAATAAAAATATTAGCTTACATATATTATCATTTAATTGCAGAACCAATTTTGTTTACATCCGATTGTCCAATCCGTACCATTTCTATAAATCTGATAATCTGGATTTATTACAAATCAATACAATATAAATGCATATAAAGATTACCAGTAACCTTTATGATCGGACTCAAAAGCAGCAGTCCGATTTTTTCGACTTCTAACTTTCAACTTGCAAATAACAATTCCTATGATTTTCATTTTTATTTAAACTTCACAAATTGAAAGAAATACTTAATTTTCTACGTTATCTAATGCACATAAAGGGTATTCTAGATTTGGCAGGAATTAATAGGACAAAGGGTGGAATGGTCAAGCACTGGTCAAACAGGATTAAGTGCACACAGTCTTTTTGAAGTTGCGAACTGTCGTTTCAATACCTTCCGTCAAGTTTAGTATCGCTGTTATATCCACCTTATTTGATTTTTCAAAATCATTTATTGTACAGGTTCAACCTTATTTGATGCTGAACGCCAATTTGTCTTGAGCTGTTTTTCATCTCCAACTGTTTTTGAGTTCTCTTGAGGTTCCTCTTTTCGATTGCCCAATATTTTCAATTGAGCGCAGTTTTGGCGAGTTAGAATGGTTTCACCTTAGGTACGCTATCGGAGGCATACCATTTCTGAGCCATTTTACGTAGTGGCAAGAGTTCAAGCATTCCTCACACACAAATATCTTAGTTGACAGTACCAGGTGTCCGCAAAACTTTCGCTTTCACGGCTCACACGGGCTAATCGCCTGCCAAACCAAGTAATCTTCCGGGAGCTTTTACATTTTATTTCTGCTTAAACTTATCTTGCATCTTTCCTTTTCGGGTAGCCGTATACAATTTCTTGACCTTTGAGCTCGCTTGATATCAGCTTTTGACATGTGTTTCATCGTCAATTACTGCTAGCAATCAAATTTGATTTGGTGCTTCTGTAGCCTCGATATTTTGACAGTCCGGCTCACATTTCTTTGCTCTCTGCACCAACGTAGTAGGCTCTTCCAATTTTTTTCCGATATTTCTGATGGAAAGTGTTGGGATTGCGTTTGGAAATGCCGGCCGATTATTCTTCCGGTGGCAGTGGCTTCCTGGGTTTGAGTTTCCTTGTGATCCTGTCTTCCTGGCAGTCGTCAGACGTTCTCCATGCACTTTTTTAACATTCGTCATGAAGTTGATTTGGCAACATTAAGTGATTTAGGCAAGTCGGCGTGGGAATAGCTTGGATCTTTTGCTTATGCGCGCGCGAGATTTTGGAACGCTGCTGTTCTTTCTTCGACGCCGCCTGGAACAACTAAACAGAAAATGGCATATAAACATAAATGGAGTCAACATTTCTGCACAAACCTACAAAATGAGGGATGTTCGTTAGAAGCAACGATTGAGCACAAACTCACGCCAAATTTGAGTCGACCAAAAGTTTTTGACCGTTCCATTGTCTATTTCATGCAAATTTAAGCTAAATGAACGCCCTTAATCTCAGCCTATTGTATGATGAGTTTCCACTGTTGCTATTCCGCTGTCAAAAGCAACTGCAGGGCTTTTATCTCCATCCACCTCAACTTGTTGTGGTGACTGGATGGTATACGACGATTTGCCGTCATGCTAACGGTCGCGGTTCGAATTTCAGTAGCGAATCGTGATCTTTTTTTTTGTGAGTCATTAGTTGACTGATGCCACTGACCAACTGCACAACCTCACGCACACACTGAATTTTTCAAACCGAATTGATGTGTCGCCGCTTTGTTGCCCACGACCAATGTTGCATTTTTTCTCCAAGAAGATCCAGCTGTTAGAGAACGAAACACCAAGGTCCGTTGAACAACAATCTTATTTTA
This sequence comes from Aedes japonicus, assembly GCA_034211315.2. NCBI lineage: Eukaryota > Metazoa > Arthropoda > Insecta > Diptera > Culicidae > Aedes > Aedes japonicus. The sequence goes on from JASCZW010011746.1 coordinate 30,432, forward strand.
TTTTGGGTGATGAAGAATTGTTTTTGAGTAAATTGCGCGATATACAGGCAGCGCGCAGCGCGCGCAGCAGCAGCGCAATTGTGTATATTTTTTTTTAAAAAAAAAAAAAAAAAAAAAAAAAAAATATACAACGTCAAAATGCAAAAAAAAAATGAAGTCGATAAAATCGACTGCCGTTGGTTGATTGATCCGAGTTGCACTGAGATGACGTCGTCACACTTTCATGGTTACAAGTTTTCTTGCTCAGCTTTCTATCATTCCTATATCAATATTAGCTTGAGGTTATAAAATTGTTCATCCGTTTTAAAGAGAAAAATTTAGTATCCGAAATTTAAATTTGTCACAAAAGAAAAGTGTCCGATGTGTGAATCGTGGTTATCTGTTAAAATAACAATTAAATTCAAAAATTTTAAACTTTTTCATAAAATGTCCAACACGATGATGTTTGAGCTCCAATTTAAAATGGATGTAAGTTCTCAAAGAAATTTTTTTAGAGATTTTTTTAGAGACAATTTTTT